>CAJYCY020000125.1:0-19513 GCA_913698135.1 Labidopullus appendiculatus
ACCTAATGAGGAAATAAAATATATCTATGAAGCACGGATGCTTAGATGGCTAGCTGATCAATTAGAAACTGATGATTCTAGATATTATTCTCTTATCAATTTATTACCATCTGGAAAGATAGAAGAATTTGCATCTAGGTTGCAGGAATTATTGCAAAATGCTACAAGTTTTCATCAGGTAGGAGAGAAGAAGGCTGAACTATTTTATAGTGGTTTTATGCTTGGTTTGATTAATACTTTAACCACAGATTATGTAATAGACAGTGAACGTGAGTCAGGCGATGGGCGGTCAGATATAGTGATGATCCCGAAACTGGGTAAAGGAGATAAAGCGATGGTTATAGAGTATAAAATCGCTAAATCTTCGGAAGACTTAGTCAATATAGCCAAAACTGGCTTACAACAAATTCTGGATAAAAAATATGATACTAAAATCAAAGAGCATCAACATGTTAAAAATATAATCAAAATTTCTATGGCATTTTGTGGAAAAAATATGGAGTTGGAATATGAGGTAACGAAGCTCTAATAATAGAGCGTAAGCGTTTGAATCACGAGCAATTTAGTGTCTGATTGGGTTCGGAAATTGTTCACTACGCCCCGCCATTACTTATCAGCCTTTCAGGGTTTTATTACTCTTTTTAAGAATTTCATATGTATACCATATGTGCTAATCTTAAAATTTAACCTACAAAAAAATCTATTTTTAACCCTATTACAAGGGAAAAATATGACAAAATCATTAATTTCTTCTAACGCTTCAGTTGAAAATCCTGATGTTATCTTTTATAATTTTGTTGGTAATTTCGTCCCGCCTGAATGGCGAACCTTACCAATAATTTTAACGATTAAGTACAACCTCTCGTCGACTCCTGTCGTTGATAGTTTCTTGTATAAAAACTAATGGTTATACTAATTCCCAAATTTAATTTAGTAAATGATTCATACAACAAATAGATTGAATTAGCAAGGTATTTAAATTAACCTATTTTTTAAATATTACAATAATAATTCAACTAAAGGTATGGTTTAAAAATAGTGTTTTTCTATGATTTATCCCAATTTTCATGATAATTTACTAATATATTAGTTGAAATAATCTTTTAAATATTAACTAAAATTAGAAGAGAGAAGCTTATGAGTACTAAAGCTTTAAGAGTACAACCCAGTAACGGGGATAGTAACGTTGCAAAAGTACAAATTTTACTCTATACTCCTTGCAACGACGTCGGTTTGATACGAATGAATGTTAATCTAATTTGCTAGAGGCTATAATGAAAGAATTCACGCCTATTACAGTGGCTTATGGTGATGGTATAGGTCCAGAAATCATGCAAGCGGTATTATATATTTTAAAGGAAGCTTCTGCTAGAATACGTATAGAAGTAGTGGAAGTAGGAGAAAAATTATACCAGAAGCATTATACTTCAGGGATAGCACAAGATACTTGGCAATCATTGGCAAGAACTAAGATACTTTTAAAGGCTCCTATTACCACCCCTCTAGGCGGTGGGTATAAAAGCTTAAATGTAACTCTTAGAAAAGCCCTATCTCTTTATGCTAATGTTCGCCCTGCTATTTCTTATGCTCCTTTTGTTAAAACACTACATCCACATCTAAACGTAGTGATAGTACGGGAAAATGTTGAAGATTTATATGCAGGAATTGAATATCGCCAAACTCACAATGTTTATGAGTCTCTTAAGCTAATCAGCCGAGTTGGTAGCGAAAGAATTATTAGATATGCCTTTGAGAATGCAATAAAAAATAATCGTAAAAAGGTTACATGTTTCAGTAAAGATAATATTATGAAAATGTCTGACGGGATTTTTCATAAGGTTTTTGAGGAAATTGCTAATGAATATAAGCAGATTCAAAGTAACTATTATCTTATAGATATCGGCACTGCAAGGCTAGCAGCCCAGCCAGAATTATTTGACGTCATTGTAACTTCAAATCTGTATGGTGATATTATATCTGACGTATCTGCAGAAATTTCTGGTTCAGTAGGACTCGCTGGCTCTGCTAATATAGGGCAAAGTTATGCTTTATTTGAAGCTGTACATGGCTCTGCCCCGGATATTGCCGGTCGTAATCTAGCTAATCCTTCTGGTTTGCTTAACGCCGCAATTATGATGCTAGTTCACATCGGACAACATGATATTGCTGCATTAATAGAAAATGCCTGGAAAAAAACCATTGAAGATGGGGTTCATACTGGAGATATCTACAATGACAAAATATCTAGCAGAAAAGTTGGTACTACGGAATTTGCCGATGAAGTAGTGAAAAGACTAGGTACTGAACCTTCTACCCTCAAAGCAGCCGCATATTCCTCAGTAGTTGCTCAACAACAAACTATTGAATATATATATTCGATTAATAGTAAAGAAGTTAAAGAATTGGTAGGTAGTGATGTATTTATCCAGATGACAGCTTTGACCGCCCATGAGGTAGCAGAAAAAATTCAAACTATCAGTTTAGGTGACTTAGAATTAAAAACCGTATCTTCTATGGGACTTAAATTATGGCCCAGAGATGAGAGATTTGAATTATTATCTGATCATTGGTGTTGTCGCTTTATGGCAAAGAAGAATGGGGAAAGAATAACTCATTTATCTATAGCCCATTTACTTGAACTACTTAGCCAGGCAGAAATAGATTTTATTAAAATTGAGAATCTCTTTGAATTTGATGGGAGAGCGGGGTATTCGCTCGCTCAAGGAGAATAGTTAATAGTTATAAATTTAATTTTTGAGGATATTTATGATATCTATTATTGGTTATGGATTAACCCTACTTGGAATTATAGCAATATTTTCTGGCATTGTTGGACTTTTTCGATTTCCTGACTTTTATACAAAAATTCACGCTGCCAGTGTAATTGAATGTTGTGGAGTGCCTTTATCACTTGTTGGGCTTGCTTTTTTACAACATGATTTTACTAGCTCTTTTAAATTGCTTTTTGCGACCATATTGATTTTAATATTAAATCCGGTATCTACTCATGCAATTGGCAAGGCTTCCTTATTAAGCCCAAATAACCAAAAAGGATTAAAATGATTGATCGCTTATTTGTTATACCAGACATAATAAATTTCCAACTAGCTAGCTGGTTGCTTGTGGGAATCTTGATATTACTTGTTGTCGTATCAATTAAGCTGATATTTTGTAACTCTTTATTAGAAACAGTGATAATAAACTCTATGTTTAGCTTACTTATTGGTTTATCTTATCTACTGATGGATGCTCCCGACGTAGCAATGACTGAAGTAGCTCTGGGAGCCTGTTTATCTAGCTGTGTATTTTTAGGATTTCTAAGTAAATTGTCGACCGTACAAAACGATAATTTTAGGTCAACACGAGTAATAAGTTCAGCAATTATATGCATAATTTTTATAGTAGTACTCGCCTTCGCAGGGATTGATTTATTGGAATATGGAGCGATAGATTCTCCATTGCAAAACCATCTAACCAAATATTATATTGAACATACTAAAAGTGACATTGGCATTCCATCTTTTGTTGCAGCCCTATTAGCTAGCTATAGAGGGTATGATACTCTTGGAGAAACTGCTGTCATTTTAATTGCTGGAATAGCGGTATTATTACTATTCTCACAAAAAATTACTAAAGATGCTTAAAATAATGCTGAGAAATTTTATTATTATAAAACATTCTACTCTTTTTATCTTACCCTATATATTGCTATATGGTCTATATATTCAAATTAATGGTGATGCATCACCAGGGGGAGGGTTCCAGGCTGGTACTATATTTGCTTCTACGATAATTGGTTTTGATTTAGTCCATGGTCAATTTAAATTACGGCAATATTTCTCTACTGATTTACTAGTTGGTATGGCTACTATCGGAGTATTGATCTATGCCCTAACCGGTATGGTATCAATATTATTTGACGATAATTATTTAAATTATTATTCTTTGGCAGATGATAAATTGCTAGCTCAACATATTGGTATTTTTACCATTGAGATTGGTGTTGGACTTTGTGTTGCATCTGTTATGTGTTTGATATATTCTATTATTACTGCAAGTAATATTAGAGAATGATTATATGGAAAAATTTACCAATTACTTAAGAGAACAATTACAAAATAAGGCAGAAGTTACGGAGTATGTGAATGCTGCTTTAGAACAATATTTTCTAGATCGTAATAAGGAATTATTTTTGTCCACTTTAAAAGAAGCTATAGTTAATTCAGGAGAATTGGGTAGCAGGGGTAATTGTAAATTGTTATTCCCGCGTAGGCGAGAATCTAAGATCCCGCACTAAGCAGGGATGACATTAAGTCGGATGAGTGACGACGTCACCAACTTCTCATCAATCAATTCTACTATAGTTATATGCAGAAACTAATACAACTTATCAAATGGGAATATTTAATTCAAAATCGTATTAATAATCTTAGTAAATATCTATTTATATTCTTTTTATTTTGTATTTTCAGTACTGCTTTAATTAATGACCAAACAGATATTAAAAAATTTGGAATTATTTTTTCAGTAATTGTTTTGCCGATAGCTCTAATTGGTTTTTCTAGTCTAATATTTCAGCAAGATGTCGAGGACGGAAGTTTAGAGTTACTATTATCTAGCTTCAATGAGAGTGAAATTATTGCCGCTAAATTAATTACCATAATTTTTAGTTCCCTCACCAGTGCTTTATTAAATATGCCAATAATTTATATTATCTTCGATCTTGACATGCTAACAGTAAGCTATCTTTTGATCAATCTAACTCTATTATTAATTTTGTCCAGTAGCCTATTAGTTTTAATTGGAGCTGTTCAAAGCTATTTTAGGTCAAATACTAATCTGTTAGCAATATTAATCATGCCGCTACTAATACCCAACATCATACTTAGCGGTCTTGTTTTACAAAATTTTGATAATATCAATCTAATTTTTGTTATGATTGGTATCAATATACTCCTTGTACCAATAATATTTTATCTCTCATCCTATCTAATTAGGAATATTTACAACATTTAATTTTAATTATACACTATACTGACCCTTGCACTAATAAAAAAATTGTTATTTTTTTACAATTCATGTAATTTCTACTCGTAGATTTTTTAACTATTTTTCGGTAATTATATATATGTGGCAAGCTTTAAGAAGACTAATAGCAGCTAACCCTATGGGAATATTTTTGTGGAGTATCATAGCCAAATGGTACGTTATGATAGCTGTTGCTTCTCTGGTAATATTATTTTGGGTAGCTAAAGGACTCGAACAAATTGGACTTATCAGCTATATAACAACTGCTACCACTGAAATTCTTGATACGTCGAAATCAATTGCTCAACACTGTACTCCAAAATTAGGTCCCAACTTTGAAAGTTTAACCAATTTTTGGAAATGTTTAGGAGATCCACCAAAATATGAGGTTAGAGAAGAAACAGGTGAGAAAGCTTTAGAAGACGGATTAAAGAAGTTATTGCCTAAAGATGGAACTGTACCGGAAATGCTTCCTTACCGCAATCCTTATGATTCTCCTGATAATTCTAACGATAGCGATGGTAAATCAACTGATGGCAAATGAAAATAATATAAGTATAAGTTAGGGTAATCAATAAAAATTAGTATGTTAAAGGATGGATACATTAATGATTTTGCAACAAACAAAGCTGTAGATTTAAAAAAGCCTGAAGAAAAAGTACGACAAGAATATGAAAAGATATTGTATGACGACTATTTTTATGACAAAGAGCAATTAGATATTGAAGTCTCAATACAAATGGGTAGTGCTGTAAAAAAAGCAGATATTGTAATATATAAAAATAAATCAAAAAATAGAAATCAATATAGCGATATACTTGGTATTGTTGAGGTTAAAAAGAAAAGTAGAAAAGACGGTTTAGAACAACTGACGAGTTATATGCAAGCTACTTCTGCTTTGTTTGGAGTTTGGACTAATGGAGAAGAAATTGAATATTTATATAAAAATTCTAAAGGAGAAGTAAAAAAAGATTGTCTATTTAACATACCGAAAAAAGGAGAAACGATAGAAGCAATAGGTAATATAACAAAAGATAAATTAAAACCTGTTAAAAATCTAAAACCTGTTTTTAGGCGTATACTAAATACTTTATATTCTAATACAAATATTAGTAGGAAAGAAAAGCTTGGAAGCGAAATGATTAAACTAATCTTTTGTAAGATTATTGATGAGAAATATGAACTTAATAGTTTGCCAAATTTTAGAATAACAACAGAAGAAATGGAGACAATCAATAATGATAAAAGTGAAAATGAAGAAATTAAAATAGCACAATATGGTAAAGTTAAAAAACGAATACAAAAATTGTTTATAAAAGTAAAAGAAGAATTAGAAGATGATGGAATTTTTATTACAAATGAAGAAATAACACTTGATGCAAAATCAATTGTTTATGTAGTTGGAGAACTAGAGCAAATCGCATTACTAAAAACTGAAAAAGATATAGTAGGGGAGGCTTTTGAAACTTTTGCAGAAAGTAAATTAGTTGGTGAAAAAGGTGAATTTTTTACACCTAGAGAAATTGTAAAGCTTGCAGTGCAAATTTTAGATCCATCCCCAAATCAAACCATTATAGACCCTGCTTGTGGTAGTGGTGGTTTTTTAATATATGCACTTGAACATGTTTGGAAAAAAATGGATCATGATCGAACATATAAAAATTCAACAGATATAAATAGGTTAAAAAAGCAAATAGCTGAAAAGTGTTTTTATGGATTAGAGAAAGAAATAGATTTAGTTAAGATATGCAAAGCATATATGACAATTATAGGTGATGGTAAGAGTAAAATTGTTCAAGAAAATACATTGCATCCAATTCATGAATTCCAGGTAAAAACAAAAGAATTAATTACAACTCAAAAAGACGGTGAAATTGAACTAAACACTTTTGATTTTGTTGTTACAAATCCTCCATTTGGTAGCAAAATCAAGGTTCTAAAAGAAGACTGTAAATATTTTGAACTAGGGCATCAATATAAAAAAGAAGGTAATTCTTTCATAAGAACTAATAAAGTAAAAGAAACTGAACCTCAAGAGTTATTTATAGAAAGATGTTTGCAATTATTAAAAGATGGAGGTAAACTTGCAATAGTCTTACCAGAGACTTACCTTCATGCCCCTTCTAAAAAACACGTTCTAGATTTTTTAGTTAAAGAAAATAATATTATTGCAGTTATAGATCTACCTCATAATACTTTTAGACCTTATTGTAATGCGAAAACTTGTTTATTAGTATTAGAAAAAGGCAAAAGACAAAATAGTGATATTATCATGGCTGTTGCAGAAGAAATGGGGCATGATCATACTGGAAGATTAATTTATAGGTACGATAGTACAAATGAGGTATTTACAAAAGAAATTTGGGACGATACAGAAACCATAAGAAATGAGTTGTTATCTAAAAAATTCAATAAAAATACCTTTATAACTTCAAGTTCTGATATCACTAATAACGTTTATGTACCACGCTATTACTGGAAAAAAAAAGAAGAAGAAATAAAAGAGATAGCTAATAATCAAAAATTTAAACTTATTACAATTAACGAATTATTAAAGCAAAATATTTTACAAGCATTTAACGGACATGGTTCACCGCCAAGCGAGTATAAAGGGACTGGAACAGTCCCTTATGTTAGAGTGGCTGATATAATTAATTGGGAAATTTACAAGAACCCAACTGCATTAGTACCAGAACATATATATCATAAAATCAAAGGTAAGAATGGTTTGTCTTTACAACAAGAGGATGTAGTCTTTGTTCGTAGAGGAAGTTATAGGATAGGGTCTGTTGCAATGATTTCAAAATTTGATACGAATGTTTTATTGACTAATGAAATTACAACTTTTAGAATTATTAATCAACATAACATTTACAATATTACATCGTATTATTTTCTATTTGCTATGTCTCATTCAATTACACAAAAACAGCTATATAACAAAATATTCATAGACACAACACTGCCAAATATAGGAGATAGATGGAAGGAACTTTTAATACCTATTCCATTAGATAGAAATAAAACTTTAGAGATTTCAAATAAGATTAAAGATACATTTACTCAAAAATGGCAAGCTTTGGACAAACTATCTTTTTTAAGGGATGAGTTTGGCGATATTGTAACATAGTTACATCCAATTCATATGAAAATATTGCTTAAGGTATCTAAAACTTATTAGGAGCTATATATAATGCTGTTAATCTTAAGCTATCCTTGATTTTTTGTTACTTTTATAGTAACATATTATGTAGATATCTATAAATTATACTGATCAGTTTATGTCAAATACTAATTGTTATGATAAGGCAACTCGTAGAGATTTTATAACCTTAACTGCTAGCAGTATGGTTGTGGTTGGAGCAGCGTGTGCTACCTATCCTCTTGTTAATTCATTTAACCCTTCAGCAGATGTTCTTGCCCTATCTTCAATAGAAGTGGATTTATCTCAAATCCAACCAGGGCAAACTGTTACTGTTAAATGGCAAGGCAAGCCGGTTTTTATTACTAATAGAACTCCAGAAAAAATTGCTGAAGCAAGAAATGTAAATCTCGCCGAGCTAATGGATCCTGAGCTTGACCAAGATAGAGTTAAATCTGGGCATGATAAGTGGTTGGTGACTATAGGCATTTGCACACATTTGGGTTGCGTACCACTTGCAAACCAAGGCGATTATGACGGTTGGTTTTGCCCATGCCATGGATCTCAGTATGATTCATCTGGTCGGGTACGAAAAGGACCAGCCCCTTTGAATTTGGCTGTTCCACCATATGAATTTATTTCCGATACAAAAATTAAAATCGGATAGTTATTTATGAATGAAAGTAATTATCCTGAGGAATCCAATCCAAACAAATCCAATCCGATCATAGAATGGATCGACTACCGACTCCCTATTTTCTCGTTCTTTAAACATCTAGGCGAATATCGAACACCCAAAAATTTGAGTTACCTATGGAACTTAGGGTCAATAGCTGGTATTGCCTTAGTAATTCAGATAATCACTGGCATTATTTTGGCTATGCATTATACCCCTCACGTCGATTACGCCTTCGAGAGTGTTGAAAAAATTATGCGTAACGTCAATTATGGCTGGCTAATACGTTATATACACTCAGTTGGGGCATCAATGTTTTTTGTTGTCGTTTATCTACATATCTGTAGAGGGTTATATTATGGCTCGTACAAAAAACCTAGAGAGTTATTATGGCATATAGGCATAATAATTTTTCTTATCATGATGGCTACTGCCTTTATGGGATATGTGCTGCCTTGGGGACAAATGAGCTACTGGGGAGCAACTGTAATCACCAATTTATTTTCAGCTATACCTATCATTGGCAAATCGATAGTTACCTGGCTTTGGGGAGGTTTTTCAGTTGATAACCCTACACTTAACAGATTCTTTGCTTTACATTATTTATTGCCTTTTATTATAGTAGCTTTAGTCTTACTTCATTTAGTAGCCCTACATGTTCATGGTTCAAATAACCCCAAGGGTATCGATGTTAAATCCCCTAAAGATACTATTCCTTTCCATCCATATTATACTGTAAAAGATTTTGTTGGATTTGGTGTTTATTTTCTAATATTTGCTTTTTTTGTCTTTTTCAAACCAAATTATTTAGGACATCCTGACAATTACGTACCAGCTAATCCTTTGGTTACGCCAACTCATATAGTTCCAGAATGGTATTTTTTGCCATTTTATGCTATTTTACGGGCAGTACCGTCAAAGCTAGGTGGGGTAATATTAATGTTTTCTAGTATTTTGTTATTATTTGTTTTACCTTGGCTTGATAGCTCAAAAGTTAGAAGTGCCAATTATCGACCAATGTTCCGTATAGCTTCTTGGCTGTTCATAGCTGATTGTTTGGTACTTGGATATCTTGGAGGAAAACCAGCCGAAGACCCTTATATTACCTTAAGTAGATTTGCTGCTGCTTACTATTTCTTTCATTTTTTCGTTGCAGTACCACTAATTAGCAAGTATGAGAAAACTTTGCCATTACCGAATTCTATATGAAAGATAATAAAATTACCTCTTATATCAAATTTTACCTGTGTTTGTTAATTTTGTTAGTATCCAATACTATCACTGCCAACGAAGCATTACCTACAAAAAAGATTGCTTGGTCATTTGACGGAATTTTTGCTAGCGTTGATAGAAAAGCTGCCCAACGTGGCTTTCAAGTCTATAAAGAAGTATGTAGTGTGTGTCATGGTCTTTATAATTTATATTATCGTAATCTTAAAGATATAGGATTTTCAGATGAAGAAATTAAAGAAATAGCCAAAAATTATACGGTTCAAGATGGACCCAATGATGCAGGAGAGATGTTTGAAAGACCAGCTCTACCATCTGATCCATTTGTTCGCCCCTACTCTAACGAACAAGCAGCAAGAGCAGCCAATAACGGGGCAGACCCACCTGATTTATCATTGATCATTAAAGCAAGACCTGATGGGGCAAATTATGTATATTCTATACTTACTGGTTATACTAATCCTCCTGAGAATTTTAAATTAATGCCAGGATTAAGTTACAATCCATACTTTCCGCATAGTCAAATTGCCATGCCAGCTCCACTGACAGATGGACAAGTACAATATATAGACGGAACAAATTCATCGGTTGAACAAATGGCTATGGATGTTACCGTATTTTTACAATGGGCTGCTGAACCTGAAATGGAAAACCGTAAATCTATGGGTTTGAAGGTAATGATATTTTTAGTAATTTTTACAATTTTCTTTTATATTTCTAAAAATAGAATTTGGCAAAATGTTAGGAAACCTCATGAAAAAAATGGATAAAACTTATAGTTCTGTTAACAGAACCTAAAAGACAGTCTAATTCAATCACTTTTACTATATGTATGTTAAACTTTCTATAAGTTTAAGTCTTGGAATGCCGCCATGACATGGAATACATTTTTTAGTAGATAAGTCAATTTCACAATTCATGTTTTACCTTTTTATTTTGTATTATTTAGCCTTGTCTTTATTTATTATTTGTAATAAAACTGCAGCTTGCTTATCACTTAACCAAATAGATTGAGATTTAAGGAAATCTTTCTGCAATCTAGATATCTCTTCTATAGATTTTTGCTCTCCAACTGTATCATAGCTATATTCTATTAGAATTATATTATCAACCTTATCTTTAAGGTATTTTTCAATAGAATCTAAGTTTTTAGACATATCGTCTATTACCACTATCTTGCTATAATTAGCCTTTTGTTGATCAAGATATGCTTTAAGCACTAATCCTTTTTCATAACCTCTGGCAAAAATAATGCCTTCGATAGCTTTTGGTTGAGGTCGGCTTTGTTCATCAATTTTTACCATACCTTTATATTTTTCATCAAAAATTAATCCTTTATCTTTCAGCACATCAACACGATCTTGTTCTTGATCAAAATATGGATTATTTGGTCCTATTGATGTTAGGGCAACAATATCAGAACCATTAAATCTTAAAAACCAAAAATGCTTTACGAAACTTGGTTCAATTAACTTATGCTCCATTTGCGAGATAATAAGCCCATATATATTTTTTTTCTGTGCTAGACCTTGTGATTTTTCAATATCATCAAGAAATTTATGGTGTACTTCTCGATTATCATGGCTTAAATAGCTGTCTTTAGGACAAAGAATGACTCCATCAATGTCAAATACAATTAGTGTATCTTTTTCAACTTTGATTATCTTAGTTAAGTCATCAAAAGAATGTAGCTTAATTCTTTCAACACTTGATTGTGCTTCCATTACAAAAAGCTGCAGAATTAGCATAACTAAAATTCTTTTCATAGAAATTCTATCCTTTATATATTTGGTTGTTAGTTATTGGAAATTCCATACTCGTTTATTCTTTGGTAATTCTGACTTAATTGAATTTTCTGCACACCATGCAAGAAAGTGATTCACCTCAATAATTTGCTTTGTTTCTTCACTATAGTCAAGAGTTAAAATATGACCTAGCAATTTTTCCATGCCCATGGCATAAACATACACTTCTTCTGTACCAGAAAGTGTTACAAGGCTTTTTGCTTGCTCAAAATCAGAACCTTTAATCGCCTTACTTGATCAAATTTATATGGTATTTTATAAGGGAATAAAGAGCCATAAAGCCAAGACATTGGTACTCCTTAACATTCCATCCCCAGAATAATATGTCCAAACTATGCAAGTATGTATTAAACCAACTCTTCGCGGTAATTTAGTCTATATCATTTTAGCAATTTTTAAATTGTCTATGAATATCTCTCCACTACTGTAATATATGGCAAAAGTTTCCACTGGCATCAGATCGATTTTTAGGTTCTGTGAAAAAAATTTTAATTGTCTAGATTTTGAGTGTTTTTAAGCGAAAATTAATAAGATTTTTGCAGGAATAGTGTACCTATTTCAAAAAAAAAAAATCTTATAATTTGCAACTAAAAAGAGTCAAAATCTAGACAATTAAAATTTTTTTCACAGAGCCTAGTTAGTAACTGTAAAATTATTATTGACCAAAGCTAATTTTAGCACTTCATCTACAGTTGATACTGATAAAATTTCTAAACTATTTTTTATATTCGGTGGAATATCTTCTAAATCTTTAACGTTATCTTGAGGTATTATCACCGTTTGTATACCACCTCGACTAGCGGCTAATAATTTTTCTTTTAGTCCCCCAATTGGTAATACTGTCCCCCTTAGGGTGATTTCTCCAGTCATTGCTACAGTTCTGTTTACCGGTATTTTGGTCATAAGTGAAACAATAGTGGTAAATATTGCACATCCAGCAGATGGACCATCTTTTGGAATCGCTCCAGCCGGTACGTGCAAATGGATATCAAGATCTTTATAATCTTCATATTTTAATCCAAAACTACTAGCTCTAGAACGAAAACAGCTATAGGCTGCTTGAGCAGATTCTTTCATTACATCCCCAAGTTTGCCAGTAGTTTTAATATCTCCTTTGCCATGGAATGACAAGGCTTCAATGGTAAGTAATTCTCCACCAACTTCTGTATAAGCAAGTCCCGTAGTACTACCTATTTGATCTTCTTTTTCAGCTAGACCAAAATTATATTTCCTAACTCCTAAATATTCTTCAAGATTGGCAGATGATATTGATATGCTTTTTATTTTTTTGTTACTCAAGATTCTTTGCAATACTTTTCTTGTAACAGAGCCAATTTCTCTCTCAAGCGATCTTACTCCTGATTCTTTGGTATAATATCTGATTAATTCTAAAATTGCTCCATCATCAATAGTGAGTTCATTTTTCTTCATTTCATGCATTTTCAATTGCTTTGGTATTAAGTAGTTTTTGGCAATTTGTAATTTTTCTTCTTCAACATAACCAGAAATGTTAATGATCTCCATACGATCAATTAGAGCTCGGGGCAGATTATAAGAATTAGCTGTTGCAATAAACATTACCTCTGATAAATCATATTCTACTTCTAAATAATGATCAACGAAATGACTGTTTTGTTCAGGGTCTAAGACTTCAAGTAATGCAGAAGCTGGATCACCTCGAAAATCAGAACCCATTTTATCAATTTCATCTAATAACATAACGGGGTTATTAGATTTAACTTTTTTTATTAAATTTATAATTTTTCCTGGCATAGAACCAAGATATGTTTTCCTATGCCCCCTAATTTCCGATTCATCTCTAATACCGCCAAGAGCAAATTTAGTATATTTCCTACCCATTGCTTCAGCAATGGATTTGACCAATGAGGTTTTCCCAACTCCTGGTGGACCGATTAAGCATAATATAGGTCCTTTAATTTTTTTAGAACGTTGTAACACTGCTAAATATTCAATAACACGCTCTTTGACTTTCTCAAGACCAAAGTGATCACGATCCAAAATTTCTCTAGTTTTATTTATATCAGTTTTATTATTATCAAATTTCCCCCATGGCATGGCTAATAATGTATCAAGGTAATTACGAACAACTGATGATTCACCTGACATTTGATTCATAAGCTTTAGCTTTTTCAGTTCTGCCTCAGCTTTTTCTTTTGCTTCTTTTGAAAGTTTTAAGGTTTTAATCTTTTTTTCTATATCAGAGAAATCAGATTTATCATGTTCGAGTTCTTTTTGTATAGCTTTCATTTGTTCGTGCAAGTAATAATCACGCTGAGTTTTCTCAATTTGTTTTTTTACTCGCAATTGTAAAGCTTGCTCTGCATCTATTTGAGCCATGCTAGATGTTAATGTATCTATTATAGTTTTAATTCGTGATTGAGGTTTGGTCTCCTCTAACAAAGTTTGTTTTATTATTAAGGGTACAGTCAAATAAGAAGCTAGTACATTAGTGACATAACTAAAATCTGTTGGATTTTTTGCTATTTCACCAGTTATCGTTTCTATTATTTCTGGATTAATTTTTTTATGAGTCTTAGTATATTTTGTAAATAACTCGATAACATTTGCTGTGGAAATTTTTAAAGACTCTACATCAATTACCTCTTCATCATGTAGTATGCTATATTCAGCTTCAAATATTTCTTTATTAGTGATGTTATGTAGGGTAACCTTATTGATTGCCTCAACTAGAATTTTGGCATTATTCTGTAACCTTACTGTTTGTATAATTTTAGCAATTACCCCTATAGAATGAAGATATTGAATATCTGGAGTATCTTGATCTTGTTGTTTTTGTAATACTAATAATATATATCTATTATTATCTATAATTTTAGTATTAAACAAAGCTTTTAGAGACTTTGACCTACCGACAAATACAGGAGCGATCATACCTGGAAATATCACCATGTCTTTTAATGCGAGTAAGGGTAATTTTTCTTTATTTGTCATATTAAAAACCTTAAGAAATTTATATACTAAAGAGGATGTTAGCTATATAATACCGTCTTACTATGATTTCAAGCTACATTTAGTTTTATATATGCATTCATCGTCTCAATCTTCCAATAGACCTCTTTCTAAACTCGCTTATGCTGAGGAATTTAAAGGAGACGCGGAACGCAAAACCGCAGCGTACTCTAATGTATGTGAGGATTCGAGTACCGCATCATTGTCCAAATTACCAGCAGAAGTAGAGTTTAGAAAGAGGTCTAATATCATATCAATAGCAAGCAATAGGGTAAAACAATATCTTCACTTGACTCCAATAATTCAATCTGAAGTTTTAAATAAAATGCTTGGTCATAAACTCGGTCATGAAATTTTTTTTAAAGTAGACTCATTACAAGAAACTGGAGCATTTAAGGTTAGGGGAGTATTAAACCACTTATTAGAGTTGCAAGAACAAAATTGTTTACCAAATAAAGTTGTTGCATATAGTACAGGTAATCATGGAATTGGTCTTGCTTGGGTAGCAAAAACCCTTAACCTTAATGCAAGAATTTATTTACCAGAAAATACCTCTCCAATTAAACAACAAACAGCAAAATATTATGGAGCAGAGGTTATACTAACTAAAACTAGACAAATGGCAGAAGATAAAGCAAAGAGTGACATAGAAAATGGTTTTTACTATTTGCATCCTTCCGATAGTGATTCTAGTATAGCTGGGGCTGGTACGATGTGTTATGAAGCATTGCAACAACTAGGATTTAGCCCAGATGCCATTTTTGCTTCTTGTGGAGGTGGGGGGTTGCTTTCTGGATCATATTTAGCGAAAGAATTACTATCTCCATCTAGCTTGCTGATAGGTTCAGAGCCGCTTAATGCCAACGATGCTTTCTTATCGATTAAGCAAGGTTCGATATATAGGTTTACTGATTCACCAAATACTGTAGCAGATGGTTTACGTACTTTAGCAGTTTCACCACGTACGTTTAATTATCTAAATAAACTTGATGATTTCTTTCTTGCTGATGAACATTCTATATATTATTGGACCGCTTGGTTGGTTCATTTGCTACGAATTGCCTGTGAACCATCATGTGCTTTAAATATGGTTGGAGTAGTAAATTGGTTAAAGAAACAGTCAAAACCTAAGAAAGTTTTAGTACTTATATCAGGTGGGAACATTGATCCTATTATTTATCAGGAGCTTTGGAAGGGAGAATATCTTGCTAATTTACCTAGGCTATTATAATTACTTATTGTACTCAAATCATTTGAGTATATACACTCTACAGAAAAGCTATTTAGGGGAGTATGGCGTCCCCCAAGGCGTTAATTCTCTATACCGCCAATATTCTTTGTAAATACCGTCTAATTGTTCTATCTGTGCTTTTTCCACACCCCCAGCCCAAGGTTTTGTTCCTGAATAATGTAAAATAAATTTTGTATAATAATTTGTATTGGTTGTGCTTGATCTATAACTAGGTGTATGATTCCATTTATGTGAAATATGGTTAATTCTATCGTTAAAAGCTACATTTATTATATCTTGTTCAAACATTGAAAGAGAACATACAGTATTGTTTAATGAATTTATTAAACAATCTTCCGCTTTATTATTTCTCATATTTTCTAAATTAAACCACATAACACCGGCATTTATATAAAAATACGGTAAAGCATGATTACAGCCAAGTTCGTTATGACCAGGATTACCGGCATCATAGCTACCTGCCACAAAATAATCCGTCATATCAATAGTTTTAAAATAGCTTAAATCTTTTAAAACTATTAAATCAGCATCCAACGATAATACCGAGGTTAAATTTGGCAAAATTTTACTAAAAAATGGTCTATAGCTTATTAAAAGAGGCCAATCACAATTTTTAAATTTACTTTTTATTAATTCTATCGGCAGTAAATTATTATCAACATTTATAAAATTTATTTTGTAAGGCTTTATATCCTGCATAGATGAAAGTTTTTTTTGCGATTCTATAGATATAGGGTCTTCCTGATCCATAACAAAATAAAAATCATAGAAGCTATCTAAGTCTGAATTTAACAAAGCCGATGCAATGGTAGTTGCCGCATGTACTGCATACTTATCATTTATAACAAGAGCAATATTAGTAATATTATTAGCCTCTATTCCACTTAAATTAGCGGCTCGTTGATAGTGAGCAACGGCTGTCTTAAGGTCTATGTTCGCTTCCTCTAAAACAGAAGATCGACCTAATATATTAATCATGCTAAGCCTATAAAAAGCTTTAGCTGATAATTCAGGAATATTTAATGCTATCAGCTTATTAAGAAAAGCTACTTCATCTTGCATGTAACCACTAAAATATTTTAGTAAATCTTCTTCTTTTAAGTCTTTAATAAAAGAAAAAATCTGTTCTTTATGATCTTTAATAATAATATGAGCTAAATTAAGGGCATATTCTGATTTATATAATAAATCTAAAGAATAGCTGCTATTTTTTATGCCCCTATATAATTCAGCTTTTTCCTTTTTTAAAAGTTGTAAACGTGATAAACAATCGTAACCTTTGGCAATTGATATCCTATCTACCGCTTCTTCAATTTGGAAAAGACAAACCTTTTCAATGTAGTCTTTTCTTTCGTCAGTTAAAAAATTATGGTTTAGATCATTAACCACCATATCAAATTCAAAACGATTTTTTCTTAAATTTGAGTAAATACGAGAGTAAGCATAATCACTTACTCTTTCGACAACTGATATTTTCCCATTTTGAATATTATCATTATTTTGCAGTGACACTAAGTCATTTGAAAGTTTTTTTATTTTTATTTTTCTTTTGTCATAAGAATAACCTCCTAATATACATAATGATATTATTAGAAGAGCTAATGCATATTTATATTTTTGTAATATTAATTTTTTATTCACTATTTTTCTCAATTTTATTTAAGTACTCAGACCATATTCAATATAGAATTGATTAGATTTAATATATTCAATATCTGCTAAATACAGAAGATGATGGTTATCTTGTATATTTGCTGCAAATGTTTTGTTACCTTCTGCTGCTTGACTAAACATAAAACTTACTAATGCTTGTAGCCTTTCGATAATCAAGTCTATCATCCCATTTTTATCTTTTTCAGCTAAACCATAAGCTTGGCAGAATAAACATGCTCTTATAATTTGCTCATCTATAGAGCCAAATCCATCTTTATTATTAGGATTTGTCAGTGGAGCCCATCGGTAAAGAGCATAAGCAATATCCCATAAGCGTGACCCTGGATGACAAGTATCAAAATCAATTATTCCAACTGCTTGTTCTCCATTCAAAACAACATTATAAGGAGCAAAATCACCATGACATATGACTTCTTTTGGATGTCGAGATGGCAGTTGCCAGCATTTTTCATCGGAAACAACTTTAACTAAGAAATTTTGTGATGCATCATGATATTTACGTAGAAGACTAGCAGCAGATGTAAGGGCTTTTATCGATGCAGCATTACTGCTGAGGGGGTAGTTACTTACCTCTCCTTTTAAAAAGCTAACTATTTCTCGTCCTGAATTATCAAATCCCACAGGCTTGGGAGCCAAAAGAAAACCTTCACTACGAATATGTTCTAGAAGATTGTGAACTTGTTTAGTCCAGAACCCAGCGGGACGGTAAATATAATCGCCAATATTAACTATTTGATCTTCACGTCTTAGGTGTTGCGAATATTTTTCTTTAATGTGAATAATGCTCACAACACCCTAAGATATTTTGATGACAAAATTGCCTCTAAATTAAAAAATATCAAAGAGACCCTATTGCAACTGAGCCTTAGCTTGAGCCACTATATCTGCAAAACATTGTGGGTTGTTAACTGCCAATTCAGCTAGTACCTTACGATCAATATCTATTGCAGCTTTTTTAAGCCCACCCATAAATTGGGAATATACTAAATCATGCTCACGCACTGCTGCATTAATTCTTTGTATCCAAAGCCCTCTAAAATCACGTTTACGATTTCTACGATCCCTATAAGCATATTGTAGAGCTTTTTCAACTTTCTCAATTGCTACCTTAAAGCAATTATTAGACCGCCCTCTATAACCTTTAGCAAGTTTGAGAATTTTTTTATGGCGATTTTTTGAAATTTTTCCTGATTTTACGCGTGACATATCTCGCCTATTTCCTTAGTTAAATTGTTAAATTCCATATGGAAGGAAGAATTTTTTTAAATTCTTTGCATCTTGATTACAGAGAATCGTTGTTCCTCTAAGGTTACGAAGTTGAGCTTTTGTCCGACGTCTCATGAAGTGTTTTTTACCAGCTTGAGTAGCACAAACTTTACCAGTAGCGGTAAGCTTAAAGCGTTTTTTTACAGCTGATTTTGTTTTTAACTTAGGCATTATTAATTCCTTATATTTGGTATTTTAAGACTGTATAGCAAAAATTAGGCATACCAAAGCCATATTGCTATATGGTGAAATATAATATTTTTTATGAATTATTGCAAGTTAATTTTTTATACAACACTAGGAGTCTGTCGGAGATAACTAATTAATTATATTTTGAGCTATTTTTCGGCGAGAATATATATGATTTTTGCAGGAATAGTGTACCTATTTCAAGAAAATCATGTTTATTCGCAGCCAAAAAGAGCCAAATATAGAATTACTTTCGTTAT
>CAJYCY020000130.1:0-30434 GCA_913698135.1 Labidopullus appendiculatus
AACGCGCAATTTCAGCACTTTGCATGCAATTTTACATTATTTGCTTCAATTTGTGCAATATAACTGAATCTCACAAGACTACCAAGGCATAGAGGTTATACAAAAATATTATAAAAATTATGATATAAGATATTTACCAATCTATCATGATTTTAGGAATCAATTATTTAAAGCTCTTTCAATAGTAGGTATACCAACTGCTATTCTAATTAGCCCAGATGGAAAAATGTTAGTAAGTTTTGCTGGTATCATTAATTGGTACGATACAGAAGTTCGGAATATTATTTTGTCAAATATTCCTGGGAATCATCCAGAACCCAAAAATAGTTACCGAGAACAAACGATTAATCAACCAGTTAATAAACCGGTTAATAAACAGTTAGAACCTAAAGAGCAAAAAGATAAAAAACTAGAAATACAACAAAACATAAAGGAAGATCATAATGCTTCTGAAGAAACAAAAAAGGAGTAACCAATGCGTAAAGCACATAATAAAAATTCAATTGCCGACGCGAAATTTGAACAGGTAATTGCTAAACGTCAAGTAGGTAAGTTAGAACAATTATTTTCCTTGTTACCTATAATAGGTTCTGGGGCATCGAAGCCAGTAGTTGCGGTTCTTCGCCTTAGTGGAGTTATCGGTAAAGTAAGCTCAGTAAAATCGGGGCTAACTATTGAGTCACTACATGAGTTAATTGACAAGGCTTTTGAAATCAAAAATCTTGAGGCTCTATGTTTAAGTATAAATTCTCCAGGTGGTTCACCTGTGCAATCTGAGCTGATTAGTAAACGTATAAGGTTGTTAGCTCAGGAAAAGAAAATACCCGTGTATAGTTTTGTAGAAGATCTAGCAGCATCTGGTGGCTATTGGCTTGCCTGCATTGGCGACCAAATATATGCATCTAAGAGTTCAATTATTGGTAGTATAGGAGTTATTTCGACTGGTTTTGGGTTCCCCGCTGCTATCGATAAGCTTGGTATAGAAAGGAGAGTCTATGCAGAAGGTAAAAATAAATCTATCCTTGATCCATTTCAACCAGTGCAAAAGGAAGATATTAAAATTATTAAGCATCTACAAAAACAGATTCATCAACATTTTATAGATTATGTTAAAGAACGTCGAGTCGGTAAGTTAACTCAAGAAGATGATATTTTATTTAATGGAGAATTCTGGTCTGGACAAACTGCTGTTGATTTTGGTTTAATTGATGGTATAGATGATATGTATAGTTTTATAAAAAAGAAATACGGGGATGTCACTATTAAATATGTAGCTAATAAACAATCATGGATTAAGAGAAAGCTTGGTATGGTCAGGCATGATTTCGTGCAAGAATTTTCTGATAGCTTGATTGAATCGATAGATAATAAAATTACCTATGATAGATTTAATATACGGTAATAGATTGCTTCGTCGACCTTATGGACTCCTCACAATAACGTATATAAGTAATGCTAATCTGGTTAGCTATAGAAATAATAAAAATATTTTTCACAAAACACTTAGCGTACATTATAATTAGTATATACTCTTCAAAGCAGAAAAGTATACTTATACGTCATTGCGAGCGAACGTCTGTGAGCGTGGCAATCTATGGAACTATCATATGGATTGCTTCGTCGACCTCATGGTCTCTTCGCAATGACGGTTGTGAAGCTTGCAATATCTTTCAACGTAATTGCTAGGAGTCTGTCGGAATGCTCAACTTTTAATAACTTGAAATAATAAATTATGAATTTTATCGATGAAGCTAAAATATATTTAAAAGCGGGTAATGGTGGTGATGGAGCGGTTAGCTTCCATCGAGAGAAATATATCGATATGGGAGGACCTGACGGTGGAGATGGTGGTCGTGGTGGTAGCATTATTTTTAAGAGCAATTCTCATATTAATACTTTAGTAAATTTTAGGTATAAACTACATTTTAAAGCAGAGAATGGTGAGAATGGTAAAGGTGCAAACCGAACTGGTAAATCTAAACCAGCTTTAGTCCTACAAGTACCAGTTGGAACGCAAATATTTTCAGAACATAATGATGTTCTACTATATGATTTTACTTCAGATGAACAAATTTTTGAAATAATTAAGGGTGGAAAAGGAGGGCTTGGTAATAGCCATTTTAAGTCATCCATTAATCAAGCTCCGCGACGTAGAACTGAAGGTATCGTAGGAGAAGAAATGTGGGTAAATTTACAGCTCAAACTACTTTCAGATGTTGGTCTTATAGGTTTACCTAATGCAGGGAAGTCAACTTTTCTTGCAGCAACGACATCAGCAAAACCTAAAATTGCTGATTATCCATTTACCACACTAAGCCCAAATCTTGGTGTTGTTTATGTGGATGATGAAGAATTTGTGATAGCTGATATCCCAGGCTTAATAGAAGGAGCCCATTTGGGACATGGGCTTGGTGATAAGTTCCTAAAACATATTGAGAGGTGTAATTTATTGATTCATTTGATATCAGCAACAAGTGATAATTTACTTGCTGATTACAAAACTATTAGGAATGAACTTGAATCATATTCAAGCTTATTAAAAAATAAGACGGAAATAATCTGTTTAAATAAATGTGACATTTTGTCAGAGGAAGAAGTTCAAGATAAAATTACCGAGTTACAAAAAATTACCAGTGAAGAAATTTTTGTAGTTTCTGCCTATACAAAAACTGGATTGAATAGGATAATAAAAAAAGCCCTTGAAAACATAAAAAACACGATACTCCAAAAATAATAATGTTATTCGTGTATATTGATCATAAATAAAAGGTTGCAATGGTAGAAAGAATATAGTAGGGTTTTTGTATTATGAATAAAGTATATATCACTAAACATAATTGGTATTTTACAATCAACAATAAAGGAAACTTTATGGCAAGTTAAAATACAAAACGTTTAGACGCTTGGCTTGAACATTCACGTTAGAAGCGATCAAAGGTAACACAGATAATAGGACTTCAGTGCTAGAATTAACAAAATGATTAACTGGAATTACGGCTGCTGATAAAGGTTATATCAAGAAAATTTGTTCTTAAATTTATATGAAAGAGGCTTAAAAATGATTCATGGAATTAAGAAGAATATGGAAAATAAATTAACGGATTTAAAAGAAAAACTATTACTTCGAAGGCATTGCTTAATTGAAAAAGTTTTTGATTATATAAAAAATAAAATGGATATTGAACACACTAAACATAGGTCTTCGATAAACGCCTTTGTCCATATATTATCTACTCTTGCTACCTATTCGTTAAAAAAACATAAACCTTCAATAAAGCTTGACTTTAATCTACATATTCACAACATCCTTATCCCGACATTAATTACAAGATACCTTAAACTCTTACAACCGCTTAGTTAACCAAACAACATTGTACAAAAAGCTGATTCTATGTGTTAAAACCCTGCTATATCTATCACTTTTATGCTCTGATACTGCTTTTGTTAGATAGTTTTTCTAATAGGTTTATATGCATATATCCTTTTTGGAGTTGTTCTCACAGGAATTAGACCTGAAGTTCTAGGACTTAATGCCACATATAACTGTATCTCTCCAATTTAACCCAAACACTAGCGTGTTTATGTAGGTATAACATCCTGGAAATAACGAATTATTTTTTTATAAAAATGGAGAACTATGGCTAAAAAACAAAAATTCTTAAAAAATTTGCTGACCAGTGTATCAGTTGCCTCTGTTATAGCAAGTATGGGATGGAACAATGTTGCTTTTGGTACAGTAACCCATGGTTTTAGGATGCTCAGTAAGAAGGGTATTGCGTTATCAGATACGGCAGATAAGAAGAACTGGAAAAGAGTAAAGAAGGATGGTAATCCTGTGGGAGATTATACTGCAGCACCTGGGGATAACACTGCATTTCTCTATAGTGGTCCTGTTACACTTGATGCTAATGTACATGGTCGTATAATTACTGCTATCAATCTAGTTGGCAACAAACCCGGAATGCTTACGGTTAATAAAAATTTATCAATCGGTTCTATAGTGAGAGGTAAAAAAGCACAAAAAGATAATATACAAAACGTGTTACCTATAACTATAGCAGCTGGCAAAACCTTAACTTTAACCGGTACTAAAGCTATAGATATAAAGCATGGTTTCACTACACATGAAAATACCTATACTGCCTTGGGTAACATAATCCTTAATGGAGTAGACTCAACTCTTGTAATTCGACCTGCTAACGATTATGCTGGTAATCCCGGAAATATATCACTCACTGGTAATATCACTACAAATATTGATCGTGAGGGAATATTAACTTTCGAAGGATCTGCTACAGTAACTGGAGAGATTGGTGCTAATAATGCTTTACTCTTTATCAATATTAATGGTGGTGATGTTGACTTACAACAAGATGTTTCTACTGAAACGCTCCACTTTGCTGTTGCCAATAGAACTGTAAAAATTGGTGGTAATTTTACAGGTGAAGTTGATTTTGCTAATGCTGGCACTTTAACATTTTACGGTGCTGATCCTCATAGTTTCAACGCAACAATAGCTAATGGTGATAATGGTATTTTAAATGTTCAAACTGATCTCATAGCTACTCATGAAGATATTGGTAATATTAAGACTATAAATATTGGTATACCAGGTGAGGTTGGTTTCCCTGTTGTTGATCCTGTTGCTAAGGTTCTAGCAATAAATGCCTCAGATAATAATGTTCATCTCCTTACTCCTGCTGGTGCAGAAGTTAACTTCTTGCACCCAGAGTCGAGATTAGAATTATTTACTATAAGACAGGATCGAATTATAATCTTTGAGAATAACTTACCAGGGCATGCTGCTGTTGGTGGTGGTGGAATAGTATTTATGAGTGGTATCAACGATGCTACTTTAACTGTACAAGCTAATGGTAACAAATCTCTTGGTACAGTTGCTAGAAAGCTAGGACACATTGCAGCCTTTGGTAAGGTGACTATCAAAGGAGATAATACTAATAAAGTTGATATTAGTAACACGGGGAAATTGAGCATTGTTCATGATACAAAGTTTGTTACAGAATTTATCGATGAGAGTGGTACTTCAGCCGCGATTGCTCGAATCGATATTGGACAATCTTATACTGGTGCTGGTGGTGTTGGCACTGCTGTTACTGGTCCAGCAACTTATGTACTGGATGCCAAACATGGGGGTTTTCATATTTTAACTGATGCCACTCATCGGATTAATTTCTTGGATCCAGATGCTAAATTAATATTACGGAATAGTAATAATGATGACAAGACTATAACTTTAGCAAATAATTTGGTTCCAATTAATGATAAAGAAGGTGTAGTTGAATTTAATTCTCCTGTTGTTAACACAATGTTAACGATTAATAAAGTAGGAGATGCTAGTTTAGGTACTGCTAATCTTAAGCTAAAGGAGATAATTTTCTCTGGTACAGGGGATCTTAATATTACTCCCACCATATATGCTCATACTATAATATCAGATATAACTGGTACTGTAACAACAAATGGTATTCATGGTGATGTGCTTTTGAGTGCTGCTAGTCATTTAACCGGTGCCGTTAATGGTAGTGTGGGTTTTACTGCTACTGCTCAGTTAATCGGTAACGTTACTACTGATGTGTTATTCAATGCTAATGGTAAGTTAGTCGGTAACGTTGGTGGTAATGTGATTTTTGCTAGTGCTGGTACTACGACTGGTACTGTTGCAGGACATGTGGTTATTCGTGATGGTGGCGATGGTATAGTTGGTGGTTTGATTAGTAACAGCGTAACTTTTAATGGTGATGGTCAATTAACTGCCAATGGTAGTATCCAAGGTAATGTATATTTTGATCATAAGAAAGGTACAGTTACGCTGGCAGATAAGCAGAAAATCGGTGGTATTATAAAAGATGGTGAAAATGCAACTTTAGAATTCCTAGGGGATGGAGAAGTAGGCGGTGCAATTGATGGGTTAAAACTATTAACAGTAGGTAATGGTAATGTGACATTAGCCGCCTCTGGTAATCATAGTGTTACTGAAATCCAAGGTAATGGTGTACAAAAATTAACTCTTGCTAGTGGTTTTAATTTAGCAGGTGGTATTAACTTAACTGGTGGACAGGCAGTTGGTTTAATATTCGAGGGAAATAGCAGAATTAGCGGTGTTGTCGGAACAGAAAAGAATCCCGTCGGTAATATCCAAATTAAAGCTGGTATTGTAAGGTTTGATGATTCAATTAATGCTAAAGATATCAATGTACCAAGTGGAACTATTGAGATTGCTCAAAATGTCGCTGCCAACACTATTAGTGGAGGAGGCACGACTAGATTTATTAATAAAAAATATCTTGACATTAATAGTGAAATAAAAACTGAAATGGTAGAAATAACCGAAGGTAGTGTAAGTGCCAAGAAAGTTTCAGCGGGTAATGTTTTATTCTCTGGTTCTAAAGATGCAATTTTAACATTAAAAGAAGATAGTATTATAAGTAAAATTACAACAGCTGGCAATGGTTTACATAGTCTAGCATTAAATGCAAATCTTACTATTGTAGGTGATGTTGGATCAGATAGTAACAGATTAAAAGAGATTAAATTACTAGGTGATCATACACTTAGCATTACTAACAGTAATCTCTATGCTGCTGTGTTAACTACAACTTCTGATAGTAGTAAAGTAATATTTGAATCGAGTGGTAGCGTTGCTTATGGTAATCTAGGGTCAGATAAGTTTAGATTGTCTGATGTAACTTTTGATAGTGATTCCACGGTAAAAGCCGATATTTACTCCAAGAAAATAACCATTAATGATAACAAAACTGCAACTTTTGCTGGTATTGGGGAAAGAACTATGTCTATTCCAGGAGTAAATGTAGGTGGAGCTGAATTACCAAGGTTATTGAAAGAATTTGCCTATCGTACACGAATTGATTCGGAAAATATAGATGCCAGTTCATCGTCCAAGATGAAATTTGATAATGCAGCCTTGATTAATGCCCCAATTAATGGTGGACAGGTGGTATTATCAGATAATGTATGGTTTAAAGAAGAAGTAATGTCAACAACCCCTGTAATCTTTGTGCCAGATAAGTATGTAATATTAGAAAAAAATATTGCGTTTTCTAGCATTGAAGCCAGTCAAGCCAAGCTAATTATATTAGCTGAAAACAAACTATCACTGGTGATTTAACCGCTAAAGATTTAACCATAGATCTTGGAACTAGCCAATTAAAATATGCTGGTAATGCTAAACTAACAGGAACGCTCCAACTGAGTATTTTCTATGACACCTCAAAAATGGCAGGTGGTAATATAGAAGTTCAGAAAGATAGTAAATTGGATGTATCACAACTAGACAAGCTGGTTGTAAAAATAGTAGCACGATCTGATATTAACAAAATTTCTGACGATACTAAATATGTTCTGATTTCATCAGTTGATGGCAATGGTGTTAGTGACTTGGATCCAAGTAAAATTACCTTGGATATAGCAGGTGAACAAAATCGCTTTGTTAGGTGGACCATTGAGCCTAGTGCTATTACCCTGCATGCAAATGAGATTTCCCCTGGTGAAGAAGATAAGGTTTTAGCACGTCAGGTGGACATTTCTAAGGAAGTTTTAGAGAAAGAATTTGCTGATAAGCCTAAAGAAAAAAAGCAGTTTATTAAGCAATTGGAGAAGGCAGCGGAGGCAGATATTAACTGTGATGCTGCTAAGTTTAGAAATGACCTTGGTTGTATGGATAAAAATAATGCCCAATTGGCAATAGAGAAACTATTGTCTAGTAATGAAAATTTAACTTCAATGAAAGATGGTCTAGAAAGTTTAAAATACATAATAACTGAAGTAATTTTTCAAGCTACCCACCAAATTACTTTAAGGTTTGAAAACATGCAGGTTCCTGTAGCATCGGGTGATGATGATAAAGTAATATTATATGGAGTATGGGGTAGTCCATTTTATAGTATTGCTGATCAAAAAATGCGAAAAGGAGTTAGTGGTTATAAATCGAAGTCAGCTGGTGGGATAGTTGGCTTCGACAGTTTGATAAATGATAATTTGCTAATTGGTACAGCTTATAGCCAAATTAACACAAAAATGTTTCATAAAGATCAAAAAATTGGTGATAAAACTAGTGGTAATACTAATGTCTTTTCCATATATGGTTTATACAAATTCTCAGCTAATTGGTTTGCTGAAGCGATAGCATCATATGGCATAACTAATGTTAAAAATTTGGAAGGACGTGTACTCCCAACTGATAAGAGAACGGTTACTACTCTAGGTATAGCTGTTGCTAAATATAAATCTACTTCTTATAGTGGGCAACTACTTACCGGATATAGTTATCAACCTTCTGAAAAGTTAACCATTACGCCAATAATTGGGCTAAGATACTCACAATTTATAGATGCCGGTCATGTGGAAACTGGTACAGCATGCCAAAACCTAATTGTTAAGAATAGGTTATACAATAAATTTGAAGGTATTTTGGGTCTAAGAACTGCAACAAATATACAACTTAACCAATTACTGCTAATACCAGAATTGCATGGCTACATTAATTATGAACTCAAAGGGAAATCACCCATAATTGAGACAAGGTTAGGTGGGATGAATGAACCATTACAAACCAAATTAGTTAAATCTGCTAAGATATTCTTCACTGTTGGTACTAGTTTAGCTGCAAAACACAATATGATGGAATATAGCGTTGCCTACAATGCTAACATTGCAAATAAATATATTGGTCACCAAGGTAGTTTGAAAGTTAAAGTGAATTTCTAGGGAGTAAAAATTTGATTGCCAAGCATCACGAGGAAGGCATATATGTGTCCCGAATGTCATTGCGAGGAGGCATAGCCGACGAAGCAATAAAATTTAAACCAAATTTATTTAAATTTTTATTGCGAAACATAGTTGATCCATTCCTAGTCATTTTTTGGATTGCCGCGGTTCCTCGCAATGACATTGACCACATACAACTTTTAAACTATCCTGTCTAAAACCTCTTCCTCTTCTAACTTCCGACAGTTGTGGCGGAAATCCCGAAGTTTTGTTAAGTCAATTCTTCAAAGCAGAAGAGTATACCGTTTACACTCCATGACGTTGTATTATTTGGCTTTTTATTTCTGCAATAGCTTTAGCTGGATTTAAACCTTTCGGACAAGTTTTGGTACAGTTCATAATTGTATGACAACGATATAGCTTAAACGGATCTTCTAAAGCATCTAAACGCTCTCCATTATACTCATCCCTAGAATCAGCAATCCATCTATAAGCTTGTAGTAAAATCGCAGGACCTAAATATTTATCACCATTCCACCAATAGCTTGGGCAAGAGGTGGAGCAGCACGCACATAATATGCATTCATATAAACCATCTAACTTTTCTCTATCTTTAATGGACTGCAATCTTTCACTATTGGAAGGAGGAGAAGTGTCAGTTTTTAACCAAGGTTCTATCGATTCATATTGAGCATAGAAATGTGACATATCTGGTACTAAATCTTTTACTACCTTCATATGTGGTAGGGGGTATATCTTGATATCACCACAAATTTCTTCAATAGGATTAATGCAGGCGAGTGTATTAGTTCCATCTATATTCATTGCACAACTACCACAAATCCCCTCACGACAAGAACGTCTGAAAGTCAAACTAGAATCTATTTCATTTTTTATTCTAATTAAAGCATCTAGAACCATTGGACCTGTCTTGTCTATATCCAACTCATAAATATCAATTCTAGGGTTTTCCTCAGAATCTGGATCATACCTATAAATCCTAACATTACGTAACTTAGTCGCTTTCCCAGAATATTTATGTACTATACCTTTACCGACTTTAGAATTAGGTGGTAATCTAAGTTCTGCCATATCTATTCCCCACTCTACAAGTCTTTTTTCCGACTTGGTTTTTTAATTTTTATAATACCATTTTCATCATTTTTTGCTGGGAATAAATTTGTTTCCTCTGAATTCATAGATCTGCCACTAAGCAAGTTTTTAATCTGTTGACCTGACAATGTTTCATGCTCAATTAATATTTGAGCTAATAGATGGAGTTCATTAATATGCTCAGTTAGTATATTTTTTGCAAAATTATAGCCTTGTTCAATAATTTTTTTAACCTCTCCATCAATTAATTCTGCGGTATGTACAGAAGTATGACCTGCTCCCCTACCACTAGCATATATATCTTCATTGCTAGAGCCATGGTATACTGGTCCTATTGCATCACTTAACCCCCAATCAGTTACCATAGCTCTAGCCATTTGGGTTGCCATTTTAATATCGGAAGAAGCACCAGAAGTAACTTTATCTTTACCAAAAATAAGCTCTTCAGCAACTCTGCCTGCCATTGCTACCGCTATGTCAGCTTCCATTTTATCACGCTGTATAGAAAATCGATCATTTTCAGGTAATCTCATTACCATACCAAGTGCTTTACCTCTTGGAATAATGGTTGCTTTATGAATTGGATCAGAAGCGGGGCAGTAAAGCCCAACTAATGCATGCCCACCTTCATGATAGGCAGTAAGTTTTTTTTGCTCATCTGACATAATCATAGAACGTCTTTCCACGCCCATTAACACCTTATCTTTTGCCTCTTCTAGCTCCAACATATTAATTTCTTTTTTGCCTTTACGGGCAGCAATTAATGCCGATTCATTAACAAGATTAGCAAGTTCTGCCCCTGAGAATCCAGGAGTTCCTCTAGCTATGATTCTAGGTACTATATTCTTGGCACATTTTATCTTCTTCAAATGTACTTGTAAAATTTGTTCCCTACCATCAATATCTGGATTAGGCACAGTAATTTGACGATCAAATCTGCCAGGTCTTAGCAATGCTGTATCCAATACATCCGGTCTGTTAGTTGCCGCAATAATCACTACTCCTTCATTATCCTCAAATCCATCCATTTCAACTAACATCTGATTCAATGTTTGTTCACGCTCATCGTTACCACCGCCCATGCCAATACCTCTGTGACGACCTACAGCATCTATTTCATCAATAAAGATTATGCAAGGGGCATTACGCTTCCCTTGTTCGAACATATCACGTACACGGCTTGCCCCCACACCAACAAACATTTCAACAAAATCAGAACCAGAAATACTAAAGAACGGAACATTTGCCTCACCTGCTATAGCTCTTGCTAACAGAGTTTTACCTGTTCCAGGTGATCCTATTAACAAACAGCCTTTGGGGATTTTACCACCAAGTTTCTGGAATTTACTTGGATCTCTAAGAAAATCAACAATTTCAGTTAATTCTTCTTTAGCTTCATCAATACCAGCTACGTCTTTAAAAGTAACTTTCGCTCCTTTATCTGAAACTAACTTGGCTTTAGATTTACCAAAGCCCATAGCTTTTCCGCCACCCTGCATTTGACGCATGAAAAATACCCAGCCACCTATCAACAAAATCATTGGAAACCACGAAATGAATATGCTAAATAACAGGTTCATTTTGGTATCAGGAGGTATTACTTCAATATGCACACCATTACTATTTAGGCGGTTTATTAGATCTGGATAGTCAGGAGCATAAGTTGAAAAAGCTGTTCCATCACTTAGAGTTCCATCGATTATTCTGCCCTGAATTTTAACAGAACTGATTGATTTCTCATCAGTTTTGGTTAAAAAATCTGAGAAAGAGATATTACTCTTTCCTCCCATAAAACCATCATTTTGAAATACATGAAAGACAAGTACCATTAAAACAAAAATCGATACCCAAATTAGAACATTCTTACTTTGATTATTCATCTACAACTCACCTAACAGAAATGCGTAAAACGCGATACAAAATTTGGAGAAAAAGCAACATCAAGCCCCTTACTCAACCCCTCATCATTATAGTAGGATATATGGGGTATGGCTATAACTTTTTCAAGTATCTTGACTACTGGTAGAGTGAATAAAATAGCCACATGGTTATTGAAACTTGTCTCTTTTAGTATTGTTAAATCTAAATCTTTTCTTATTTTACTATAATCCTTGATCGTTAAATTACTTACTAAGTAGCCTGAATTATTTGCAAAGCTTCCTGTAAAACGGAATCTACCATCCCAAACATCTACATTGTTAAGTTTAATGTCCATCGGCAAACTTCTGCCAAATTCCCGGCAAATTATTAAATTATTATTAATTTTTTTTATCACACAACCATGTAATGTTTTAGTAAAATTCATTTGTTGTTGTAATAATATCACTATTATCCTTATTGACTCTGATCTACTACTACGATTTTTACCGCTAATAATGATAAGAACAAAACTAATTAACTGTAGTATTATCTCGCTAGAAAATCCTGTAATCTGTAATAAATTTATAGTAGCAAAACCGAATTGATAAATTTTTACTGATTCGGCAATGCAAGCGATTAATTCAGGTTGCAATTTTTCTTCTACTAATTGGTTAATTGTAGATTGCTCAGAAATTATTTGATTTTTTACATATTCTCCTTGTTGAGCTAGTTTTTTTCTAATGATATTTCGTTGGTATTTGTCGGATTTATTCGATTCATCTTCAAACCATTTTATATTATTGGCAATTAAATACGTTACTAACCGTTGTTTTGGTATGTTAAACAATGGTCTCACTATTTTAACATTATTATACCAATTAATAGGGCTACCACTAAGTCCAAATATACTACTTTTTTTTTCTAATCTCAGACAATAATTTTCTATATAATCATCCAAATGATGGGCTGTCAAAATTGTTAATATATCTAATTTTTTACATAAATCGGTCATTAATTGATAACGCCCTTCTCTTGCCCTTGCTTGTAAATTAGAAAAATTATTTTGGTGATCGAAATGAAGTAGGTGGTATTCATGCCCCAATTTATGGCTTAAATCCCGTACATACTCATGCTCTAGCTTAGATTGTTCCCGTAAATGATGGTCAACTAACATCACAACCATACTAATATTTTCATTAATACTATTAGTGCTGACCCATTTATGTGTTAACATTAAAAGGGCTATGGAATCAGACCCTCCAGAAACAGCTAAGGCAATAGACCTCGTCTGAGGTCTATCACCAATTAGCTTTTCTATATTCTGCTGAAATTGTTGATAAAGCATTATTTCTTGTCAGTAGATTTAGGATTTTCTTGATTTTTTTTCAAATCTGAAATTCTTTTTTTATATTCCCGTTCTTTAGCAAGATAGTTTTGAGCTTCTTGTGAGATTTTTTTATATAATTCACGTTTATGGTTGTTAATTTTAGCTATTTCTATTCGATATTCTTTTATTTCTTCCCTCAATTCTGCTGAAATTCCTGCAGCATAAGAACCGAACTCATCAATAATTTTTTGTAATTCATTATCGTTATTAACAATAGTTTTGCTAGAGTTTGACGTTACAGGTGGTGTGGTATTTGCTATACTATTTGAACTTAATAACAGCAGCCCTATTATAGTAGTAATTAATCTCTTTTTTTTTATCATTTATACACTCCTAAAATATTTTTATATAACTTTTAAAATTTAATTGCTAAATGTGAAAACTAGCAAAATAAATATACATTATTATCTTTCTTAACACTAATCATAAATATATATGATATACGAAAAGAATTAATCATTTTATTTGACTTTTCTTATATAAGTCTATATAAGTGCACTGATTATATAATGAATAAAACAGTATGGATAAGGTGAAAGATAATAGTTATTTCTCAGAATTAAGAAGAGTGGTTTGGCCAATTGAAGGGCATGAAAATAAGAAATTTCTGCCTATGGCAGCTATGATGTTTTGCATTTTGCTCAACTATTCTACTCTTAGATCGATAAAAGATGGATTTGTCGTAACAGTTATTGGTCCTGAATCGATAAGTTTTGTAAAAACCTATGTCGTTTTACCAATGGCAGTACTGTTTATGGTTGCTTACGTAAAGCTTTGTGACCTTTTAAAACAAGAAAATGTTTTTTATGCTGTGACTGGTTTCTTTCTGGCATATTTTATGTTGTTTAGTTTTGTATTATACCCATATCCAGAGTTGGTGCATCCTAATCCTGAAACAATTGATACATTAAGTAATGCATATCCCAATTTTAAGTGGTTCATTAGGGTAATTGGTAAGTGGAGTCTTGCAATCTTTTATGCTATGTCAGAGCTTTGGGGAGCTATGATGCTTAGCTTATTATTTTGGCAATTTGCTAACCAAATTACTAAGACTGAAGAGGCAAAGCGTTTTTATTCTATGTTTGGTATGCTAGCAAATTTATCTTTACCAGTTACTGCATTAATACTTGGCTATTTTTTAAGTAAAGAAACTCAAATAGTTTCAGAAGATATGAAATTTACTCCGCTACTTATTATTATGATGGTTAGTGCCCTAGTTATCATGTTATTGTATAGATGGATGAATCAGCATGTTTTAACCGATCCTACTTTATATGACCCAACAAGTAAAACAAACAAGAAAAGCAAGGTTAAGCTATCCCTTATAGAAAGCTTTAAAATGATTTTTAGCTCAAAATATTTAGGACTTATTGCTTTACTAATTATATCTTATAGTGTGTCAGTAAATCTCGTAGAAGGTGTATGGAAGTCAAAAATTCAGCAGCTATATCCAACTAAAGAAGAATATACCATGTATATGGGACAGTTTCAGGCTTGGCAAGGTGTGACAGCTATATTATTTATGATTGTTGGCTCTAACATTTTAAGAAGGGTTTCTTGGTTCACCGCTGCGATGATTACTCCTTTGATGATGTTAATTACTGGAATTGCTTTTTTTGCCTTTATCTTCTTTGATAGTACTATTGCGATGTATGTTACTGGTATATTCGCTTCTGGACCTTTGGCAGCAGCAGTGATGATTGGGATGGTTCAAAATATTTTAACCAAGGCAACAAAATATTCACTATTTGATGCTACCAAGAATATGGCATATATCCCTATTGATAAAGATCTTAGAACAAAAGGTCAAGCAGCAGTAGAAGTTATAGGTAGTAGGTTTGGTAAATCTGGTGGTGGTATTATCCAGTCAACATTCTTTATCTTACTCCCTTCTTTTACCTTCGTTGAAGCTACACCTTATTTCGCTGGCGTATTTTTTGTTATCGTAATATTGTGGCTATATACGGTTAAATCACTTAATAAGGAGTATCAAGCTCAGCTATCTGATAATAAATTGTAAGTCTAAAAACGTCATTGCGAGCTTATATATCCCCACGAAATTGTTGCAAAATAGCAAGAATTGATAGAATATCATACGTATATTTGTCTCACAACGAGATAGGCTATGAGGGAGCGGCGGCACTAGAAACGCCCTACAGAGCAATAACACTTTGCAAGAACTAGAATTGAAGCACAATCAGATAAGCAATAAATTATTACATGATATAAATGAACTATTAAAGAAACACGAATTACAAGCCATAGAAGAATTACAAGGAATAGATATCGTACAAGAAAAACAAACAGAAAAATATAGTTTAGAATTAAAGATTGCCGATGATCATACTGAGGTACCGTTTCTTGGTGATGAAGATTCTTTAGGCATGTAAGGATTTTTTAAGTAAAATTTCTATATATTACAAAAAGCTGAAGAAGTATTATGGTAATTTTTATTATTCAGGTTTTTGTATTTGTTATATATAGCTAACTCGAAAAGGTTTTGTAGTCAATTGACACCTATTATACTTATAGGCGTCGCTCCTGTTACCCAATTCTCCTGAATTGACTATATTTGCCTCTATAATAGGTAATTTACTTTGTAAATAGTTGACTTCGTAATAATATACCATTGCTAAAATAAATTCCCTACAGGTTGCTAATGAAAAATCATAGAAAATGATAACGAAGCCATGCGGTTTTCAAGGAGAAATTTTGTAGAAATTTAGTCATTTTTTATAGATGCGACAAAACCAGGAAAAGTTATTGACTCATAATTACTTTATTAGTATATTTTTTCCTTTAATAAGGAATAATTAATAGCTATATGAGAAATTTTATTACTATTTTTACATTAATATTTTGTTTTTCAACTTATACTATTGCTGATAGTTCAAGTAATACAGTGCTAGTTACTGGATCAACTGGTGCATTTGGAGAGGCAATTTCCTCATCTCTGGCATCAGAAGGATATAATTTATTAATCACTGGCAGAAATGAGAAAAAATTAAAATCTCTCAAAAATAAGTTACAAACAAAATATCCAAGTACAAAAGTTGAAACACTAAAAATAGATTTTTCTGATTTTAAAACTATTAAAGCTGCAGCAAATAAAACAGACGGAGTATCACTCAAAGCAGTTGTGCTGATTGGTCCAAGACCATCATTACGTAAAAATGGTTTTCCAAGTACAGAAGAATGGTCTGAAGAATTTAAAAAAACTTTTATTGCTCCACTTGAAGTACTGCGTACATTTGGAGAAAAGATCGAAAATAATGGTAGTATTGTTATAATATCAGGTAGTAGTTCTAAAAATTATTTGCCTAATTATCAGAATACTAATGTATTACGGCTTGCTTGGATAGGCGAAGTAAAAAACCTTGTACAATTCTTTGCTGTTCGTAAAATTCGTGTTAATGCAGTCTCTCCAGGTATAATTTTAACTGAGTATCACAAGAAGAGAATTGAGGAAAAAGCTAAGTTGAATAATACCACTTTTCAAGCACAGCTATCTTTGGACACAGCGGCTATACCTCTTAGATCATATGGACATACCGACGATGTAGCCAATTTAATATCTTTTTTACTTTCAGATAAGTCTGCACACCTAAATGGCTCAAATATTCTACTTGATGGGGGTGAATCTACTGCTTATTAGGGATATAGTCAATTGATGGGAGTGACGTCGTCACTCGTCGCTCGCCTATTACTTATAGGCGTCGCTCCATCGTTCCTGCTACCCAATTCCCCTGAATTGACTATAGTAAATATTTTTAGTGATAATATTCCCTGGTTCTTTTGCGATTCTAGGAGGCTATCTGCGATAACTAATTAATTATATTTTGAGCTATAGTCAATTGATGGGAAGTTGGGGACGTTGTCACTCATAAGCGTTAGTTTAAGAAAATAAAGTAGAAAAGTCCTCTATTAGCGAGCCACCTTAGGTGGTGTGGCAATCCATTTCTAATCACTTTTCTGGATTGCTTCGTCGACCTAAGGTATCATCGCAATCTGATATATCCCCACAAAATTAAGCACGACAACGCTCAGTCTTTATAATAGATGCCAGGGGTTCTACCAATGGTTTTATGGCATGCAAATAATTAAATTCAATAATAAATTTCCCAAGGGTAAAATACGAATAAATCTTTTTATCTTTAAAGACAAATTCTGACTATATCGCAAGCCTTCTGCAACATCAAGTAACGCATTTAAACGATTATTATGTATAAAAGGACAATGTTCTTTTATTACTTCATTTAATACTGTTTTTACATCCATAACCTACTATCTTCACCATCATTAAATAATGAAGATATTCTATCAATTCTTGCTATTTTGCAACAATTTTGTGGGGATATATCAGATTGTGAGGAGAGCTTAGGTCGACGAAGCAATCCAGAAAAGTGATTAAAAATGGATTGCCACGCCACCTAAGGTGGCTCGCAATGACGATTTTCTACTTTATTTTCTTAAGCTGATGCCTATGCACTCCTTGCTCTTAGCCCCAAATTCTCCTGAATTGACTATAAACTAATCATCCCAGAAGGTAATAAAAGATATTTTGCTAAAATATCACATGACATTAAGGGGGTATTAACTATCAAAACCATATCCCATGCGAGTAAAATATTAGATATTGTTCTAATAGAAAAATATCTAATTTTTCTCATTAAATAAGTTGACTTCTAATTTAAAATCGATTCTAATGATAATTAAAGTGGTTGCAAAAAGGTAAAAATAATAGGTTATTGCATGAAAGATATTAACTGTTGGGATAATTCAAAATACAGGTCTTGTACTTACGCTGAACGGTTACTTACTAAACTTGAACAGCTAAATAAACAAGTAGTTGCACCGGTGGATATTGATGAAGTCAAAAAAGGCATTTATTGTGCTAAAGAATATCATGGCAGTCAAATGAGGCAGTCAGGCGGGCCGTATTACTCACATCCGATTGAAGTGGCTTATATGGTTGCTGAATATACTGCTCTAACAGTTCCAAAATTGTTTAGAACCGACATGATTGTTACCGCATTACTGCACGATACCATTGAAGATACAGAACTTACCGAAGAGATGATTGCGTACACTTTTGGTAGTAAGATTGCTAGTCAAGTAGAAGACTTAACTAGGGTCAATCCTCATGGCAAGATTAGCTCTGCAGAAACACTAAATATATTATTTCAGCAAAAAAAATATGATGTGGCATTGATTAAAATTTTTGATAGAATTCATAATCTAGAAACTGTTGGTGTAAAATCCCCTGAAAAAATTAAGAAGATTATAGAGGAGACGGTAATACATTTTTTAACTTTATCTATGCATTTAAAAATACCAACAGTAACAAAACAAATTATTGAATTATGTTGTCAACATTTAGCTATACCACATTCTGTTCACCATGATCTATATAGGACTTATTGTGGATAATTCCCAGCCTTTTTCTCCAATTTTTCAAAATGAAATATTCCAAATGTAAAACCTATGCAAACTGGAAACAATATCATCATTATCCCCCAATGATGCCAATATTCAGTTAAGTAAACAATTGCAAAAGAAGTAACTAAATACATCAAGGCACGAGATATAGCAAATGTAATGCTAACACAACTAAACCGTTTAAAGACAGGAAAATATCTATAAAAGATTGGATGTCCTATACTAGGACCGATAGGTGCAAATAATATAATAAATAATTGAATTAAAAAAACATCAAGGGAGCTATTAATGTTATTTAATAAATAAGGGCAAGCTAAAGCAAATACACAAAATATCAATAATAAGGTTTTTAAAATCTTTAACGGATATATTTTATAACTTAAATATGCTAATACCAAAGTGCTTAAGAAGGAACATATTGAGATAATAAAATTTTGATGAATAACCTGTGCAGCACTATAGTCAAAAGAAGTTTTTAAAAGATTTCCGCAATAAATATAAGCAAAATAAAAGCATACAGGACACATGCATTCTACTAGAAACAAGGCTATTATTGTTATTTTATTAGCTTTTTCTGTCCATATTGGATTATTTTCTAGTTTTTTGAGATCTATGCTGGCAACATTTGAAGTCTGCTGAAAAGTTTTTTTTAGTTGACGTTTGGCATCAGCAAATTCTAGCGTTTCTCTAAGATTTCTTCTGGCTACTGTACCAACTAGTGCTATGCCTGCTCCCATCCAAAATGCTAGACGCCAATCAAATCCATAGGAGGTTACTAACGATGCTATTCCTAAAGCAACAACATCTCCTAAAGTACCAAAAATCGACACTGATGAAACAGCTGGATATTGGATTGGTGGATTTATAAGTTCAGTTAAATAAAGTTTTGCTCCTACTACCTCTCCCATAGAGGATATTCCTTGCATTATACGGCATATTGTAATCAACCAAGAAGCTGTAATACCAATTTGGGCATAAGTAGGCAGATTAGCCATAGTAAGACATGATAAAGCCATGATAAAAGTCGTTATGATAACGGTAGTCTTACGTCCTATATTATCACCTATCCAACCAAAAATTAATGCTCCAATTGGTCTAAAAACAAAGGTAGAGCAGAAAGCTGTAGCTGAATAAATAGCGGTAGTATGAGGATCATATTTTGGAAAAAACAATTCATTAAGAAATACAGCCATATGTACATAAAGCATCAGGTCAAAATACTCTAAGAATGTTCCAACGGACAGTAACCCTACTGCTTGTTTTTGCTCTTTAGTTAGGCTTCTTTGTTCTTGCTGATATCCTATCATTAATTCACCTTAATATTTATTAACACTAATAATTATAGTGATGATTTGATTAATTAATAGCAAGAGAAAAATAATATCGAAAATTGAAATAATAAATTTTGGTTGTAACAATATCACAATTCTATAAACTAAATTAGAAGGGGAAAAAGAGATATTTGGTAAAAATATAGGCTGAGATCAGAGAAATGTTGAATATCAAAACCATATCGAGTTTTTGGAAAAAGAAGCACACATAGCCAATGCAATGCGAGAGCAAGAGCTAAGCCTACAGGGAGTGTATGAAAAAACTAGAAAGGTGGAGGAAAGCAAGAAATATCAGACTGACTCTAAATTCAGATGAAAGTGGTTTTGCTCATGATATGCCTTGTACTCATGGTTATGCTGTAAAAGGATAAAGATGTTTTGGTTAGCAAGATTGGGAGGCTAAAGGACGAACTAATGTTATAGGTGCATTACTAGGAAATACACTATTAACAGTTAGTCTTTTTGCCTTATTGCTCATTAAATTGCTCTTTAATAATTCGATTTTCAAGGCTATTTTTTTTATCAAATAGTAATTTGATCATCTTGTTTTTTGCTAATTTAATTAATACTGACTTAATATCATCAAATTCCTGAAAATCGGCAGCTGCATTTACTGGTCTTTTATTACTTTCTAAAATTTCAAATCTTATAATAGTGGAAAATGGTAATAATGCACCGTGCCAACGTCTTGGACGAAAAGGACAAATTGGTGTTAGGCATAATACATTTGACTCAAGTGGTAAAATAGGACCCCCGGCAGATAAGTTGTAAGCACTGCTACCAGCTGGAGTCGCAACCATTGCCCCATCAGCTACTAATTCACTCATACGTTCAACTTGATCAATTTCAATCTTAAATTTAGCTGCTTGGTTGGTTTTACGAAATATCGAGACTTCATTAATAGCTAGGGCGGTATAGGTTTTACTATCTACAGTTTCTACTTGCGTCTCTAAAGGGTATAAATGAGAAACTATTGATTCTTGTAAATTATCTATTAATTTTTCGATAATAATTGAATTCATTAAAAACCCAATATTGCCAGAATTAATTCCATAAAAAGGAACGTTCAGGTGCATATAACGATGTATCGCATGTAATAATTCGCCATCTCCGCCAACTACAATAATTACTTCTGCTTCTTCCACTTTGCAAAATTTATAGCATAGTTCGAGCTGCTTAACTAGTTCTAACGATTTTGTGGAATTGTTAAAAATAATTGCAATTTTATTTACATTAATTTTAGTTTTTGCCAACATAAATACAATATATGGTTAATTATTAATACAAAAAAACATGAGGCTAATACATCACTTAAAAAATGCCCCCCCATTAATATACGACTTAACCCAATTAATGAGCCAAAAATTAAGGTGATACTGTAGATTCTTGAGAAATATATAACAGGAGCAATATACGCAAGGCTAGTTAAACTATATCCCATAGCTGCATGTCCTGATGAAAATGAGCAGTTATGTACACATTCATTAGAAATTGAAAAAGCTCGAGTAAAATTTTTGGAACCATTAAAATTTTTAATTTGTACAGGACGAGCCCTGCCAAAATGTTCTTTAAATAGATGATTCACCAACAATCCAGGACCTATTGTTGTAGATAAAATTATATAAAAGCTTCCAGAAATAATAAGTCTATTAAAAGTTTTATGCTTAACAATTAAGTAAATTAAGTATAATAATGTTACTGTAAGTAGTAGTTTAGTTAATATTGGAATAATTTCAAACAATAATTGGACAATGATATTGTTACGGTAGATAAATCCATCTTGACTGTCGTAGAATAAATTTGAGAAATCTATATCAAAATTAGGAAATAGTACGATCAATAATAAGACTATACCAAAGGCAAATATGTTCGCATAAACTAAGTTAGTATTAATCATAGACTAAAAGCCGAAAATAAGGTATAAAAATATACTTAAACCATACATAATATAGAAGTTAACATGCCATTCAACATTAAAAACCATAAAAATGCTTTACTATTCTTACCACTTGGCGGGTCAAATGAAATCGGCATAAACGTCAATCTATATCATTATAAGGGAAAGTGGTTGATGGTTGATTGCGGTAGCGGCTTTGCTGATAACTATTTACCAGGTGTTGATATGATAATTGCTGATATTAGCTTTATCGAACAATATAAAAAAGATTTGTTAGCTTTAGTCCTAACTCACGCACATGAAGATCATTTGGGAGCAATCCAATATTTGTGGAGCAGTCTAAAATGCTCAATATATGCCACTACCTTTACTGCAAATTTTCTGAAACTTAGATTAGCTGAATATGATTTTGCTAAAACTATAAAAATTCATGAAGTAAAACCTTCGGCAAAAATAAATCTTGATCCATTCCAATTAGAAATGGTACCGCTTACCCATTCAGCTCCAGAAATGCAAGCAATTATAATACGCACAGAAGCTGGCAATGTTTTTCACACTGGAGATTGGAAGTTTGACCATGATCCTTTACTCGGTGAAAAAGCTAACAAAGATTTACTAAAATCCTATGGCGATGAAGGGGTTTTAGCTTTAGTTTGTGATTCAACTAATGTATTTAATGCTGGGACTTCTGGTTCGGAAGGAGAAGTGCGTAAAAGTTTAATAGATATTATAGCAGGTTGCCCCCAAATGATTGTGGTAACAACCTTTGCTTCAAATTTGGCACGGCTTGAAACTATAATTCATGCAGGTCAGATGGCAGGAAGAAAAGTAGTGCTATCAGGAAGAAGTTTGCATAGAATTTTGCTCGCAGCTCAGGAAAGTGGTTATATGAAAGATATTGCCCCTTTAATTGATGAGCGGGATGTTGCAAGATTTAAAAGGCAAGAACTTTTAATTATTGCTACTGGCTGTCAAGGGGAACCTCTAGCAGCTACTGCCAAAATGGCAAATAATAGTCACCCTAGTATCAAGTTAGCTCCTAAAGATACAGTTATATTTTCTTCAAAAATTATTCCTGGCAATGAAAAGAAAATTTTCCGTATGTTTAATATTTTCGTAAAAGCAGGAATTGAAGTGATAACTGAACGAGATCATTTCGTTCATGTTTCTGGACATCCATCAATTGACGAACTCAAGCAAATGTACGCCTTAATTAGACCTCAGATTTGCGTGCCAGTACATGGTGAACCGGTACACATACATGAGCAAGCAAAATTAGCTCGTAAAAATGGTATAAAGCATGCTATTGAAGTAGAAAATGGTAGCCTAGTATTACTTGATCCTCATAATCCCCGTATTTTAACTAAAGTAACAACGGGTTATTTGGCTGTTGATGGCAATTATCTTTTACCAGCTGAATCATCAATTTTTAGAACCCGCAGACGTATGCGTGATGATGGTATAGTAGTTGCTTCTCTGATACTAAATAAGAAGGGTGAACTTACTTGTAGACCTATTTTATCTATGCCAGGACTTATTGACTCTAATGATGATGCACAGCTAATTAGTCTAATCAAAGATAATATTGCTGAAACAGTAGAAATTCAGAAAAAATCAAAAGGTAATCTCCTCGATGAGCAGGTCGAAAATGCGGTAAGGTCAGCTATTCGCAAAATATTAAAACATGAAATGAATAAATCGCCTCTTATCATAGTTAATGTGGAGAGAGCTATTTGAATTAGGCTTTATTACTGATATCCGTTGTTTAATAAATATAAACACAAATTATTTCTGTTAATCCAAAGAGTATTTTTATGATAAAAAATAGAATTTTTACCTCTGAATCAGTATCTGAAGGACACCCAGATAAAATTGCTGACCAAATTTCTGATGCAATTTTAGACGCAATTATCACTCAAGATACTAAATGCCGTGTTGCATGTGAGACTTTAGTGAAAACTGGTATGATTTTAGTGAGTGGAGAGATTACTACAAATTCTTGGGTTGATATAGAGCAAATAGCACGTGATACAGTAAGAGATATTGGTTATAACGATCCAAGTCTTGGGTTCGACGCGGATTCTTGTGCTGTTATATCCGGTATTACCAAACAATCAGTAGATATAGCTATTGGTGTGGATAACCAAGATGAGGATATGATTGGTGCTGGTGATCAAGGGATGGTATTTGGTTACGCCTGTAATGAAACAGAAGTTCTGATGCCAGCTCCAATATATTATGCTCATAAATTAGTTAAGAGGCAAGCTAAGTTACGTAAGCAAGGAATTTTGCCATGGCTTGGTCCAGATGCAAAATCACAAATTACTTTACGATATCAAGGCAATAAGCCGGTTGGTGTTGATGCGGTTGTATTATCAACTCAGCATTATAGTAATGTAACTCATAGCCAGCTAGTAGAAGCAGTAATGGATGAAATTATTAAACCAGAACTACCAGCAGAATGGATTACTAAAGACACAAAATATTTAATTAACCCTACTGGTAGATTTGTTATTGGTGGACCTGTAGGAGATTGTGGGCTTACTGGTAGAAAAATTATAGTAGATACTTATGGGGGAATGGCTAGGCATGGTGGAGGTTGTTTTTCTGGCAAAGATCCAACAAAAATAGATCGCTCTGCTGCTTACATGGCTCGCTATATTGCTAAGAATATTGTAGGAGCTGAGATAGCGGATCGTTGTGAAATACAAATATCCTATGCAATTGGAGTGGCAGCTCCTGTATCTATTTTAGTTGACACTTTTGGTACTGGTAAACTAACTGATAACGAAATAGCAAAATTAGTAAATGAGCATTTTGATCTAAGACCAGGTAGAATTATAAAACAACTCAAATTGCAAACTGCTTGTTATCAAAAAACAGCGGTATATGGGCATTTTGGTAGAGAAGATCAGAATTTTGCTTGGGAACAATTAGATAAAGTGGCGTTATTACGTACTGCCTCACTAAAAAAATGACTATGCTTCATTTGGCTGATCCGCTGTTACTGCATCTCTAAACAATAGGTTTCCCATCTTTTTTATGGTCACTAATTTTATTTTGAAAAATCAATTTCTTTTCTTCTTTGGTTTTGGGATGATTTATAGTTTTTTTCTACGTTGTCCATAAATTAAAAATTCCTGGTTGCCTTTTGCTCCTAGAATAGGGCTGGGTATTACCCCAAATATGTTAAAATTATAATTTGATTCTAGCCATTGTTGAATTTTATCACATACTCTTTGATGTAAGAGTTGGCTTCTAACAATACCACCATTCCCGACCTCATTCTTGGTCACTTCAAATTGCGGCTTAATTAAGGCAACTAGACGGCAATTATCTTTTGCTAAACCAAATGCAGTGGGTAATATGGTAGTAAGGCTAATGAAGCTGGCATCACAAACGATAATATCTGGTGGTAAACTAATTTGCTCAATTGTTAAATACCGGGCATTAGTTCTTTCAATTACTGAAATTCTAGGGTTATTACGCAGTTTATGATGTAGTTCGCCATATCCGACATCTACTGCAAAAATCTTTTCAGCCTTTCTACGAAGCAAAACCTCAGTAAAACCACCGGTGCTAGAGCCTATATCTAGACAAATCAGCCCTTGTGGATCAATATTGAAATGGTCTAGAGCAGCAATTAATTTTAACGCCCCTCGTGATACATAATCATGTATCGGGCGTTTTATAATAATATCACGAGTATCAATTGATATTCCAGTACCTGGTTTAGTATTTTGCTGCTGATTAACATATACTTTGCCTTGGATTATTAAGCTTCGTGCGATGTTAATATCATCAACTAATTGGCATTCTACTAAATGCTGGTCAAGCCTTATTTTTTTCATCAATCAAATTTATAGTATCTTGAATACCAAAAAGTTTAACAAAAGACCCAAGCCTTGGTCCTTCAGTTTGACCAAGTAATATTTGATATAATTCTTTAAAATAATCTCGCAAATTATGATAACCATGATTATTACCTATATCATAAATTTTCTCCTGAATCTGTTCGGAAGTACTATCTACTGGTAAAGCAGATAACATAGTGCTAATTTCTTGTAAGATAACTTTTTGCTGAACATTAGGCGTTAAATAGCACTTATTCGCTTTAATAAAGTCATTATAATAACCAATGGCAAAATCTGTTAAATGATCAAGGTACGGAGCATTTTGCGGCGTCGCATCTGGAGCGTACTGACTGATGAATCCCCAAAGTACCGATTTATCTTCCGGATTGCAAACTGATGCTAGATTGAGCAATAAGCTAAAACTAATGCCAAAAGTTTCAATAATAGGCACATTCCCATGATGAATATGGTGTACTGGATTAGCAAAACGTTTTACTTGATCAGTTTCTAAATGGTATTTTTTATTAAATGTAATATATTCATCAACATTTTTAGGTATTACATCAAAATGTAAACGTTTGGCTCTTGTTGGATTCTGGTACATAAATAATGCCATACTTTCTATAGGAGCATATTGTAGCCATTGATCAACTGTAATACCGTTGCCTGTAGATTTAGAAATTTTCTCTCCATCTTCATTAAGAAATAATTCATAAAAAAATTGTACTGGTTCAATGCCACCCAAAATTCGACAGATTCCAGAGTATAACCTGGCGTTAGTCATATGATCTTTGCCATACATTTCATAGTCAACTTGTAGCGAAGCCCAACGCATACCAAAATCAGGTTTCCATTGTAGTTTGCAATGCCCCTTGGTCACAGGAACTTCAACCAATTTTCCTTCTTCGTCTTGATAGCTAATAGTGCCGTTTAAACGATCAACCTTGCTAATAGGTACTTGCAGGACAATACCGGTTTTTGGACAAATCGGCATGAAAGGCGAATAGGTTGCTTTTCTTTCGGCTCGAAAGGTTGGTAACATTAGAGCCATTATCTCCTCATATTTGTCTATGACTTTTAGCATCATCTGATCAAATAAACCGGATTTATAACATTCTGTACTACTAACAAATTGATATTTGAAACCAAATTTATCTAAGAATGAGCGGAGTTTAGCGTTCATGTAATGCCCATAACTTTCACACTCACCAAAAGGATCTGGCACAGATGTTAGAGGTCTACCAATATGCAATGCTACCATATCAGGATTGGGGATATTACTTGGAACTTTACGTAGACCATCCATATCATCAGAAAAACAGAACATCTTCGTTGGAATATTCGATAGCTGTTTAAACGCTTCTTGCACCATTATAGATATAGCAACCTCTGCAAATGTACCAATATGCGGTAACCCTGACGGTCCATAGCCCGTTTCAAATAATACATAGCCTTTAGCTGGGGTTTTACCACCCAATTGATCTAATATTCTTTTTGCTTCTAAAAAAGTCCAAGCATTTGATTTAACAGCATCTTCTAAAATTTCTAATTCTGACATCTATAATATCCATAAGTTTGATTCGATTTACCAAGATTATAAATATACATGGTTTTTTGTAAATTTATAAATATATCTCTTGAATTTTTTATAATATTCTTAGACAATAGCCGATTAAAAATTATTATTTACTTATGGCTATTCTTTCTATTGTACATTTTCTTCGTAAAGATAGCTTTAGAATTTTACATATAACCCTAATTTGCATATGCATCTTTGCCTTATCTTTAGCTTATTTTGTTGAATATATATTACATTTTACACCTTGTCCCTTATGTATTTATCAAAGATTCCCATATTTATTTATCATCAAGATTTCAGTTGTAGCATTAATTATTAAAAAAATAAGCAAATATACTTTATTTTTTATCACTCTAAATTTATTAGGTGCTTGCATATTAGCAGGCTATCATAGTACCGTAGAAAGAGGAATAGTTAATCCAAGTGTTCTTTGTTCAACTTTAATCCATATTCCTAAACACTTATCCATCCAAGATATTAAAGAGATATTTTATAGCCAACCGATCACGACTTGTACCAAAGCAACAGTTAAATTATTTGGCATATCGATGACAGAATGGAATTTGTTACTAAATCTCTCTTTATTATTTGCCGTACTCTTTACTTGGCTTTATCCTGATAATACTAAATCTGCAAACAATATCACTATAGAATAAAAATTATTATTTTTTATATAATATACTCTTGTGCTATTAGTGCTAACTAATTATATGATATAATAGTTATTTTCAACCTAGAAAAGTAATGAGCTTGCTTATTTTATGAGGTTGTCTTAAAAATAAAACAAATTAGTTGCTTTAAAGAAGAATATTATTTAGCATCAAATAATAATTAGAATTTAAGAATGGGGTGGGGACCATGGGTAAAGAAATGAGTGAAGAAAAAAATCCTAGAGAATATTTTGAATATTATGAAGATTTTCTTATAGAAGTAAATAAAAGTAGAAAAGAAACAAATGTTGAGAAAGCTGAACCTATAGCTCAATCTTTATTTGAAATCATAAATGGAACCTTAAAAGACAGTGCAGTCAGTCCTAACGCTAAAAAAAACATATTAGATGGATTTGCTGAAACCATTAGAAATAATATAGAAAAACTACATGAGTTGCCAGAATCTGACAAAATAGAAACACCATCCATAGTGTTCGATACACTTGCTGAAAAATTGGTAGGATACATACAGGATGCAGAAATTCCTAAAGATTGGCAAGAATATAAAGAAGAACTAGAGACAATCGTGGTTGCTACCAAGCCCCAAGAACTTGCCCAGGACGTCTTGTTCTTGTCAGAGTCAGAAGTGGAAAATCCACCTATAGAATTAGGTGAATCTTTTTCTGATGTTAACACTCCTGTTTTTTCTGCTGCTGATCGAGCTATTGATCCTATAACCCAAGCAATTAGAAGCCAGATATTAACCAAGCAGAGGGAGCTAATAGTTACAGCTTTGGTAAATAGTGGTATAGTAGAAAAAGAAAAAATTGACGATATAAATGAGTTTCGTAAGTACTTTGAAAATGAACAAAATAAAGAAAAAATCAGTGAGATTCTAAAAACAGATAAAGATTTAAAACGGGTTCTAGAGCAAGTCGAAATTGCCGGCTATAAAAACGTTCATACGGAGTTTGCTGGTATATTCACTACTATGGAATGGAAGGATGGAGTTGTAGAAAATGGTAATGATATTAATACTAGGAAACAGGTAGTACGAGATGCAAACGGTATCGAAATTGCAACATTAGCAGAAGCAACCCATAAAATAAATCCTCCTCATACAGTACAAAAGAGTGATGGTACTAACGTTACAATTAACAATTATAGGACGATAGATTTTCCGATAGAACTTGATAATAATGGTCCGATGCATTTATCGTTAGCTGTCAAGGATCAGAATGGCAAAAATATTGCGGCAAGTAAGGCTGTATATTTTACTGCTCACTATGATGATGATGGTAAGCTTGTCGAGGTTAGCTCACCACATCCAGTGAAGTTCAGTGGGGATAGCCCTGACGCAGTTGGCTATATAGAGCATGGCGGACAGATATATACCTTGCCAGTAACGCAAGAGAAATATAAAACAATGATGCAAGAAGTTGCCAAAAATCTAGGACAGGGTGTGGATATTTCACAATCTATCGAACCATTATCTGTAGATCTTATGATAACCTCTAGAAAAAATAGCCCTGATATAGTTGGTCATATAAAGCCTGGTGAACAAATGCCAGTAACGCAAGAAGAACATAAGACAACGATGCAAGAAGCAAGCAAAAATCCAGGACAGGGGGTAGATATTTCGCAATCTATCGATGCACCGGATCTCATGGTAATATCTAGACAAGATATTAAAGCACAATTGTATAAAGCACAAGAAAATATGGTGCCTATTGATATAGTTGAAAGGAAGGAAGTGGTATTAGAGGTTAATGAATATCAACCTCTGTATGCCACTCTATCTGAAAAAGTTATAGAGAAAAAAACAGTAGAACAGGTACATGATACACCTGGAATCTCTCAAGCTGTGTTAATAAATAGTGAGGCTAGAGATAAGACTGAAAGTATCAGAGCAAGTTTATTAAAATCACAATATATACGTCCTCCAGCTCGGAAAAGTGAGGAGGATATTACAAAATTGGTAGGAGAGTTGTCTAAAAATTTGGAAGGTAAAGACCTTGAAAATCAAAAGAAAGATATTGATAAAGAGTTGAAAAATTTATCAACCCCTCAAGAAAAAATAGGCTTGTTGCGGGGGTTATCAAAGGCTGTAGTGGAGGGAAGATGGGAAAAGTCTAAGAAAGTTGGTAAAAACAAACCAGATGCAGACCAGGTTAGATTTATGACAGAAGGTAGGATAGTAGATGGAGAAGAATTCTCAAAAATAGGACATACACAACGGAAAGCAGAACATACTAATGTTAAAGGTAATGTACAGTTACACGCATTCCTAGTAGATAAAATTGATCAAGTATCCAAGCAGAAACCAACTATTACTTTTAAACGTCAAGCTACCAGTTATACTTTGTGAGCGTTCACGAAAAAAAAGTTAAAGTACAAGACGTCATTGCGAGAAGGCGTAAGCCTAGGAGCCTGTCGGAGATAACGAAAGTAATTCTATATTTGGCTCTTTTTGGCTGCGAATAAATATGATTTTCTTGAAATAGGTACACTATTCCTGCAAAAATCATATATATTCTCGCCGAAAAATAGCTCAAAATATAATTAATTAGTTATCGCAG
>CAJYCY020000135.1:0-25948 GCA_913698135.1 Labidopullus appendiculatus
AGAAAGGTCTGACTCAATAAAACTATCTTTTTCTAATTTTAAAGATGTGCTATCGATTAAAGCCAGCACATCCTTCGGCAAATGAGTTGCCAAAAATTCTTTGGCAACTATTGGATTCTCCATAGATTTGCGAAAGATTTCGTCATGTTTTGGCTTGTCTGGAGTCATAATACCATTTCCCTATTAATTACTTTAGTTATTTCCGACAACCTCCTAGTTTATAAAGTTTGACAAAATACTCTTCAATACTATAATTTGATACCTTAAAATACAACATTATTATAATTTAAATTTTTTATGAATAAAGCTCTATCCTTGAAAAAACCATTTTTATTATGGTCTCTTGCCAGCATGTTTTTTGCCTTTCAATTTATATTAAGACTTTCTACTGGAATTCTTAGAGAAGAAATTATGCAAAAATTTGCCATTGATACCATAGCATTTGGTACAGTTGCTGGATATTATTATTTAGGTTATGCAGGGATGCAAATACCAATTGGCATAATGCTCGATAAATTTAACTTTAGAATTGTTACATTCATATCTATCTTGGCTACTTCTCTTGGTACTTTAACTTTTGTTGCCAGCGAAAATTTCAATTATTTACTCATTGGTAGATTTATGATTGGAGCTGGTTCTGCTGTTGGGTTTTTATCAGCAGCTAAAATTACTAGAAGCTGTTTTCCAGCTAAATACCACTCCGTAATGCTAGGGTTTTCTTTTACTTTTGGCTTAATTGGAGCAGTATTTGCTATTACTCCAATGAAACTATTATTCACCTATTTTGGTTATAATATAACTTTTAATAGTTTGGCTGCCATCGGATTTATTATTGGACTAATGATTTTATTGATAAAAAATGATGATGTAAGTAGCAATTCTACTACTACTCTAGATTCCGAATTATCGATATTGAAACTCTTATTAAACCCTACTATTCTGTTAATCGGGATTTTTGGTGGTTTAATGGTAGGAGCATTAGAAGGTTTTGCTGATGTATGGGCTATTCCATTTTTCAAACAAATTTATCAAATGAATGATATGGATAGTAACTTAGCTACCTCATTTGTTTATATAGGGATGTGTCTTGGCGGTCCAATACTTCCTCTTATTGCTAATTTAGTAAAATCATCTGATGCTATAATAACTATCACTGGATTACTGACAATAGTAATTTTTATCATTCTATTATATTGTCCTTCATTAAATTTCTTTACTAGTAGTTCTTTAATGTTTTTATTAGGAATTTTTTGTTGTTATCAGGTTCTAATCTTCACCATTGTCAGTAACCTTGTTACGGAGAAATCTATTGGACTTGCCGTTGCGATAGTCAATTGTATCAACATGTCTTTTGGGCATTTCTTTCACAAAATTATGAGTTATTTAATCTCTTATAATTGGGACGGCTTACTGAGTGAATCTGGCACTCCTATTTATAGTCACTATGATTTTATTGTGGCAATTTCTATAGTTCCCATTTGTTGTCTTATCGGAATTATCGGCTTTTGCTGTTTGTCTAAAAAGTCAAATAAAATATCAATCAAGGGATTTGTGGAAGAACCTGTTTCAGCTTAAATATAATATTATTTATAAAATAATTACTAATAAAGCTTAGTGCAGATTATAATTGTTGTATACTATACTCAAATGATTTGGAGAATTGGAACGTAAAACAAGGGGTGAGCGAGCGGAGCGTAGTAAATCTACGTGAGCACGCGAATACCCCGAAGTTTTACGGAGCCAATATCTTTAAAGCAGAAGAGTATACATAAATATAACAATTTGACCTAATAACAAAATGACTAACAAAAATACTTTATTAATAATTGATGGCTACGGATTTATCTTTAGAGCCTACCATGTTCAGCCACCATTAACTTCTCCGGGTGGCTTAGCTGTTGGAGCACTTTATGGTTTTACTTCAATGCTATTGAAGTTATTGAATGATTTTAAGCCAGAACATGCTATTGTAGTTTTTGATTCTGGTGGTAAGAATTTTCGTCATCAAATTTATCAACAATATAAAGCAAATAGACCCCCTATACCAGAGGATTTAAAGAGTCAATTACCACTTATTCGCCTTGCAGCAAATAGCCTAAATTTTCCAATGATTGAGAAAGCTGGTTATGAAGCAGATGATATAATTGCCACTTTAGCCCATAAAGCTTCTGCATTACAACAAAATACTATAATTATTTCTTCTGATAAAGATTTAATGCAATTAATTAATTCGCATACTAAAATGTATGACCCAATAAAAGCAAAATATATTTCCGAAGATGACGTGATAGAGAAATTTGGCGTAGAACCAAGTAAAATCAGGGAAGTAATGGCGTTGATCGGCGATAAGTCCGATAATATACCAGGCGTGCCAAGCATTGGTCCTAAAACTGCGGCAACACTTATTAAACAATTTGGTTCATTAGCAGAGCTGTTAAATTCACTCGATCAAATCACTAACGATCGCCAGAGAGCAATCATCAGCTCCTCAAAAGATTTAGCCTTAATTTCCTGGCAATTATTTAGTCTAGATTATAATGTTGATGTCGATTTAGATTTTAGTTTATTGCAGTATACCCAGCCTGATAGCAAACAAATATCTGATTTTCTGGTAGAATATGGTTTTAAATCTCTAAATAAAAGAGTGGAGAACTTATTCCAAATACAAATTACCAACGACTCTTTACCCACTAAGCAAATTATAATGCAAGAAGTTGTTTCGCAACAACAACTTGATGCTATGCTAACTAAGGCAGAAGAATATGGGATTGTCAATATTCATTTATCCGATTATCCTGGGCAAATTCCTTCTATAATTTTATCAATTGATGATAAATGCTACAATATTAAGTTTATTGCTAAAATTTCTGGCAATATGTCTGATTTATTTGCTTACGATTTTCGTCAAAATTACCTGGAACAATGGTTTATGGCTGATATTCTTCAATTACTAAAAAATAAATCTATTAAGAAGATCACCTATAAGCTTAAATCATTATTGAAATTCTTTGGCAATAATGAAATATACTCTGTTGAAGATCTTGAACTAATGCAATATCTGATTTCTGCTGGCAAGCCTCAGAAGAATCCATTTGATGGAATGCAGCAGGATAGTTTAGACAATTTAGCGGAAGTAGTTACCGGCTTTAGTGATAATTACCAAAAACTGTTACTAGAACTAAAAGATAATCATGCCTTAACACTATATCGAGATATTGATTTACCTTTATGTTATATAATAGATAAAATGGAAAAAATTGGAATTAAGATCGATTCACCATATCTTAAACAGTTATCAAATGAATTTGGCAGTGAAATTACCGAATTAGAACATAATATTTTTGCTATTACCAACACAAAGTTTAACATCGCTTCACCAAAGCAACTTGGAGAAATTTTATTTGAAAAAATGCAATTACCCTTTGGTAAATTATCATCAAAAGCAAAATCTTATTCTACTAGTGCAGAAATTCTTGAAAAAATTAGCGAAAGTGGCTTTGCTATTGCTGATTTATTGCTAAGATGGCGTCACTTTACTAAATTAAAAAATACCTATACGGATAGTTTACCTATGCAAGTAAATCCGATAACTCATAGGGTACATACAACATTTTTGCAAACTTCAACTAGTACTGGTAGGCTTAGTTCTCAAGAACCCAATTTACAAAATGTACCAATTCGCTCGAAAGAAGGTAATAAAATCAGAGCAGCTTTTATTGCAGAAGATAAGCACAAATTAATTTCAGCGGACTATTCACAGATTGAACTGCGAATATTAAGTAGCATGGCAGATATACCTTCTTTAAAACAAGCTTTTGTTAATGGTGAGGATATTCATAGTAAAACCGCTTGTAATATATTTAAAATTACTGAAGAGCAGTTAACTTCCGAACATCGGCATAAAGCAAAAGCTATAAATTTTGGCATTATCTACGGTATTAGTGCTTTTGGACTAGCAAAGCAGTTACATATTAGCTCTACACAAGCAGCTGAATATATAAAAAAATATTTTGAAGAATATCCAGAAATTCAAAAATATATGGAATATACAAAAAACTACGCCAAAGAGCATGGTTATGTCCTGAATCTCTTCGGACGAAAGTGCTTTATTCCCTTAATCTATGATAAAAAACATTCCTTACAACAATTTGCCGAAAGGGCAGCAATCAACGCTCCAATCCAAGGGACTAGTGCCGACATAATCAAAATAGCGATGATTGATCTTGACCGTAAAATGCAACAACTAAAATTGAAAACCAAGCTAATCTTACAAATCCACGACGAATTACTTTTTGAATCGCCCATTGATGAAGTAGAACTAGCGACACAACTAATTAAAACTACTATGGAAAATTCACCTAAATTAATGGTTCCGCTCATTGTTGAAACCAAGGTAGGAGATAATTGGATAAATATGCATACTATAGTCAATTAATCTGAATTAGTACCGAATAAGCACCCATCATGTTGTCCTTGCGAGTGAGCCACTTTAGTGACGACGCGACAATCCATTCCTGAGCATTTTTTAAATTGCTTCGTCGACTACACCTACTCGCGACTTATCTTCCAGATGGAGAGGAGCACAAATTATGCTACGAGACGGGCTTAGTATGTGGCACAATGTCTAGAAAATTAAATTTTCTTTACTGACTACATGTTATCATTTGCAGATTTTGTCACTTGGGGCATTTTGAGATCAAATAAATTGAACAAATCTTGCTGAGACTGTGTTAATTTTGGTAATCTTGCAACGACGCAACCTTTTATATTGTAATATAAAAAACATACTTTATCCAAGTCTCTTATCGCTTCCTCAATAGTTACATTATACAAAATACAAGTCATAATTTCATCTGAAAATTACCTTGTAACAAGGTCTATGAATCACACAATTTATATCTAAAAATTAAATAATTTTAGAAATAACTTGATTTTTCTGAGGAAATGGGGCAATATCTGCCTTAAGCTAAAGAAGCGGGCGATTAGCTCAGTTGGTAGAGCATCTCGTTTACACCGAGAATGTCGGGAGTTCAAGTCTCTCATCGCCCACCATATACCTCTAAGCTTTCAGGTTTTTTATAGTCTTAATAACAACTTCATATGTAATTCATATGTTACTTCTCAAACAAAAATCCTGAAATTTGACCTACAAAAAAATCTATTTTTAACCCTATTACAAGGGGGGAAATATGACAGAATCATTAACTTTTCCTAACACTTCAGTTGAAAATCCTGATATTATCTTTTATAATTTTGTTGGTAATTTCATCCCACCTGAGTGGCGAAACCTTACTAATAATTGTGGTAAGCAGTTAAGTAAAACTTCTTGTCAACTTCTGTCTCTGATAGTTTCTCGCCTACAGATTTATCAAAAAGATAAACTATCGGAAGAATTACAAGAAGGCTATCATTTTTTCGAAAAAGAGCTAGGTTCTATTGACAAAATTTTTAACGTAACCATATTAAAGCTCCAATGAAATTTAAAAAAGCTAAAAAGGTGGTTGGTGCTTTAATATGGTTATGTTAAAAATTTTGTCAACAGAACCTAGTTCTTTTTCGAAGAAGTGATAGCTTTCTTGTAATTCTTGTGTATTGTTGTATTTATAAGTTTTCATGCGAGAAACTATCAAAGACAGAAGTTGACGAGAAGTTTTACTTAATTGCTTACCAAAATTATTGGTAAGGTTTTGCCATTAAGGCAGGATAAAATTACCGACTATATTATAAAAGATAGTATCGGAATTTTCAGCTAAACCGTCGGAAAAAATTAACGATCCTGTCATATCCCCCCGTGAAAAACGGTTGAAAATAGACCTTTTTGTAGGTCAATTTTGGGGAATTTTGCCAAAAAAGCAATATATAGGCTTTTTAAGGAATTTATGAACTAGCTGGAACGGTAATATATATAAGGGTTGTGAAGAATTTTAAACCCCGCTCTTCACTCTTGCGAGGAGGCGTTAGCCTACTAAGCAATCCATAAAAATTAATATAATATGGATTGCCGAGTTGCTGCAAAGCAGCTCCTCGCTAATAGACGATTGGCGAACAGATTTCTTATTCGTCATAAGAAAATAGCAAAAAAACAGTGAACGCTCACAATTAAAGATATGAAACATTATATTTGGTTAACAATAATAAGTTGTTTAGTAGTTAACTACTATTCAAATACTCATGCGTCTAATGCAAATGTTGATAGCAGCCTTATGATCCGTAGTCATAGAGGCAATAGCCATATTGACAACAGATTTGCTGCAAGAATTGCTATTGTAGATATACATTCTATTCTAGAACATTCTGTAGCAATACAGTCTATAAGGAAATCTGCAGACCAGATAGGTAAAAAAATTCGACAAGATTTATCAAAGAAGGATGTAGAACTTAAAGGAATAGATAATCTATTAATGGAAAAACGTAACTCTTTAAGTGAATCAGCCTTTGAACAAGAAGTTGATGCTTTTAACAAAAAAGTAAACATAGTACAAAAAGAAATACAAGATAGGAAAGTACGTCTTGAACAGGCTCATTCTGAAGGTTTAGGCAAGGTACACGAAACAACTATAAAAATTATAAATGATTTAGCAGAAAAATATAATCTTGATTTGGTTATACCTAGTACTCAAATTTTATTTTCTAGAAATACCTTAAATATTACGCAAGAAGTGATAATGGAGCTAAATAATCGATTAAAACATGTTACAATTAAATATGAATAATATAGCTAGTATACGTATATACATCTCAAGCGTCATTGCGAGCTGATGTATCCCCACGAAATTGTTGCAAAATAGCAAGAATTGATAGAATATCATCATTATTTAATGATGATGGAGATAGTAGGGGTTATGGATGTAAAAAAAGTATTAAATGAAGTAATAAAAGAACATTGTCCTTTTATACATAATAATCGTTTAAATGCGTTACTTGATGTTGCAGAAGGCTTGACAGTAAAAGATAAAATTTATTCGTATTTTACCCTTGGGAAATTTATTATTGAATTTAATTATTTGCATACCATAAAACCATTGCTAGAACCCCTGGCATCTATTATAAAGACGAAGCTTTGTCGTGCTTAATTTCGTGGGGATATATCAGCTTGCAATGACGCGGCAATCTAATGAATGTGGATTGCCACGACTACTACGTGGTCTCGCAATGACCTTTTTATGCTGTTTATAATACTTAGGTACTATAAACTATAGCTCTATCTTTTCTATAATAATAGCCGAATCTGCTTGCTTAGTGATTTTTTCAATCTTCAACCTAGCCGCCTGTAGCTTTTTTTCACAGTGTTCTTTTAGTAACACCCCTCTTTCAAAGCTACTAATCGATGAATCTAAGCTTTCCTCACCAGTATCAATTTTTTTTACAATTTCTTTTAATTCTGCTAAGGCAGCTTCAAAGCTCATATTTTCAATAGATGTCAAGTTTGGCATCGCCCCTCTATTATTATTTGTTGTTTCAATTTTATCTAGTTCCTAACATATTTCCTATCTAGTTCATTATATAATCTATAAATTGCCATCTCACGATCTTTAATTTTTTTACTAGCAATTTTTAGTAATCGCTCTGACGATTCTTCTGTTAACTGAATTGATGAATGTAGTTGTTCAGCAAGCTTTTTCAGTGATTCCTGAATTTCTATAAATGATTTTTGTAATTGCACTTTAATCGATATAGAAGAATTTTCAAGCTCGTTAAGTTTTACATATATTCGTTCTCCCAACTGATTAATTTTATCTTGCAATAAACTTAATTGTTGCTTTCTTCCCTCTATTAGGTATTTACTAGTCTCATTCACTTTCGCTTGTATCCTAACTTCAGGAGTAATTTCTAAATTCCAAGCCAGCCCTAATTTACTCATCACATAGATTATCCATTTATGGACATCAAAATGATACCATTTAGCACCATTACGGTAATCTGATGGGAATGCATGATGGAAATTATGCCAATTTTCACCTAATAAGAATAATGCCATCCACCAAATATCCCCGGCAGTACCTTTGTAATATTTCTTGCTACCAACAAAATGACATAGCGAATTAACGCAAAAAGTTGCGTGTTGTTGCAATGCTCTACCCATACCAATAAACAAGAATCCAGCATAGGCAGAGATGATAGTACCACCAATCAAATAACCTATTAATGCGGGTACTATAGTGTTCATAAATAGAGAAATTTGCCAATAATTCTTTAATTGCCATCTCAGCAATTTATTTTTACCAAGTTTAACCATAGTAACTCGGTCAATGGACTTATAGCTTCCATCAATGATCATCCATCCAATATGTGACCATAAAAACCCTAAAATTCTATTGTCAAACTTTAATGGGCTATGCGGATCTTGATCTTTATCAGTATAAGTATGATGCTTATAATGATTTGATGCCCAAGATAACACTGGTCCTTGGAAAGTAGCAGCTGACATCATAACAAGAATAAATTCCACCACCTTATTTGTTTTAAAGGCATTATGCGACCATAGACGATGCAACCCAACACCAACAGCAATATTAGAGCCGTAATAGCCAGCTATGAACAGACTTATCTCAAATAGACCTATCTTATAGCTAGCATAGTATTTTATGACTAAGCATGAAAGTATAATTGGGTATATAATTAGAACAAAGAAAATGCTCCAAACGATTCTTTTTAGCATATATCTAATCTTTTAATTAAATAAAATTCTTAGGCAGTATTGTAGCATATTATGTCACAATATACAAATAATATGTTGCATTACATTTTACGTTTCCATAATTTATTAAACATACGCTGTCCGAAATAGAAGCTAATAATGCCAGCAAAAATAGCCTGATCGTCTATATTCCATAAAACATCAAGATATTCCACAAGGATTGCCGTACTTTGTATAGTTTTATATTGCACATATTTGACATAGGCATACATAATAAAAAAACTATATGCCAGAACAGGACGAACTGAACCATTTAAGGCATCAACCCAATTAATGCCTGATTTATATGTTGAATATAAAGTATTATTCTCCGCAATGTCTTTGGAAGTGTTAAGCTCTGAGAGCAGTTTGGTATTCCCTAATTTATGGCTTTCAATTTGCCGATCTAAAAGATTAAGCTCATGTTTTTTATCATTTTGATCTTTTAGAATTTTTAAAATTTCTGGAATAATTGAGCTAATAAAGCCCGTTATTGAAGCAAGTAGTGTAATCATAAAAATCTCATTAATTTTTGTGTGATATCATCATACCAAAATTTTTTCTTGCACTAATACCCATCATCCACTTTTTTAAAAATTCTAATCAAATTATTTGACTATCAAGTATATGCAGGAAATAATACCAAATCACTATCAACTTAGCAGGATATTATCCAATTCCAGGCAGTAATTGATTACAATTTACAGACAGGCTACAAAATTGGGTTTTGAGATGACTAAAATAGAGTTTTTGCCACAAGTTTGTTAAGAGAGAAATAAAAGAAAAATTCTTCTACAACAAATTATTTCATTCAATGGAGGATGTGTTAAATAGAATGTCGGATGTTATATTAAAATATGAAGCAAGTCCTCAAATTGTTAAATCTATCACTAGTTGGAATTGGATTATTAATTAATTCTGTATTCAAAGATAATTAGTATCAGATTATCACTACAGACCATCAGTATATCTTTTAGTCCTATATTCTTCATCTCAGTAAAATTACCAAACCAAAATTTTGCTCCTTAATTTTCACTGATACATAATCCCAATATATCTTTTCTACCAGATACATCAATAGAGGTGGATAATAAAGCTTATTCGTAGGTAAAAGATAGGAATCTGCCTGGCAATAACTAAAATAATTCTATATTTGGCTGTTTTTAGCTGCGAATAAACATGATTTTCTTGAAATAGGTACACTATTCCTTCAAAAATCATATTTATTCTCGCCGAAAAATAGATCAAAATATAATTAATTAGTTATCGCAGGCATAGTCCTAGTGGTATTAGAAGTCCATACCGCCCATGCCACCCATACCACCGCCCATACCACCACGTGGCATAGCAGATTCATCTTTATCAGCTGGTTCATCAGTAATAAATGCTTCGGTAGTAATAATCAAAGAAGCAACTGATGCTGCATCTTGCAAAGCAGTACGCACGACCTTAGTTGGATCGATAATACCAGCCTTAATCATGTCAACATAAGTCATATCTTGAGCATTGAAGCCAAAGTTTTTATCTTTGCTATCAGTAAGTTTTCCAACTACAATAGCTCCATCCATACCAGCATTCTCTGCAATTTGTCTTACTGGAGCTTGCAAAGCCTTCTTAACGATGTTAATACCAGCCTGTTGATCTTCATTAGCACTTTTTAGTGACTCTAAAGCTCTTGCCGCATAGAAAAGAGTAACACCACCACCAGCAACAACGCCTTCTTCCACGGCAGCTCTAGTAGCATGCAAAGCATCTTCTACACGATCTTTTCTTTCTTTTACTTCAACTTCAGTAGCACCACCAACCTTTAAGACAGCTACGCCACCAGCAAGTTTAGCTAAACGCTCTTGTAATTTTTCTTTATCGTAATCTGAACTAGACTCATCAATTTGTACTCGAATTTGGGAACAACGAGCTGCGATATCTGCCTTACTACCAGCACCATCAATTATGACAGTATTTTCTTTGGAGATAGTAACTTTTTTAGCAGTACCTAGCATTTTGATATTAACATTTTCAAGCTTCATACCAAGATCTTCACTGATAAGCTTACCACCTGTTAAAATAGAGATATCTTCCATCATGAGTTTTTTTCTATCGCCAAATCCAGGAGCTTTAACTGCAGCAACTTTTAACCCACCACGTAATTTGTTCACTACCAGAGTAGCAAGTGCCTCTCCTTCTACATCTTCAGCAATTACTAATAAAGGACGTCCTGATTGCACTACGGCTTCAAGCACTGGTAACATTTGTTGTAAATTTGATAATTTTTTTTCAAATAGTAAGATAAAAGGATTTTCCAATTCAGCTACCATCTTTTCGGAATTAGTAACAAAATATGGTGATAGATAACCTCTATCAAACATCATACCTTCAACTACATCTACTTCAAAACTAAAATTCTTAGCTTCTTCAACGGTAATTACCCCTTCTTTACCAACTTTTTCCATTGCTACGGCAATTTTGTCACCAATTTCTTTATCACCATTTGATGAAATAGTACCAACTTGAGCAATCTCCTCTTGGCTGCTGATTTTTTTACTAGCTTTCTTAATTTCTTCAACTATTAAATTAACTGCTGAATCTATACCACGTTTTATATCCATAGGATTAAAGCCAGCTGCTACCGCTTTGTTACCTTCCCTTGCTATTGCTTGAGTTAGAACAGTTGCGGTAGTTGTTCCATCACCAGCAACATCAGATGTTTTACTTGCCACAGATTTTACTAATTGAGCTCCCAAATTTTGGGCTTTGTCTTTTAGTTCAATGGCTTTTGCCACTGTTACACCGTCTTTGGTTAGTCTTGGTGCACCAAATGACTGTTCAATTGCAACATTCCTACCTTTGGGACCTAATGTTACTTTTACAGTATCAGCTAAAATATCGATACCTTTTAGCATTTGTTCACGTGCATTTGAGCCGTGTCTTATTAATTTTGTTGCCATATTATATTCTCCTTACAAATTAAATAATTCTTATAATAATTTAGATAAATTATTAACTAATTATGCCCATGACATCACTTTCTTTCATGATTATCAGATCTAAACCATCAACTTTAACTTCAGTACCAGCCCATTTGCCATATAGTACTTTATCGCCTACTTTAACTTCTAATGGGTGGATAGTACCATCCTCCCCTCTCGTTCCTTTTCCTATAGCTATTACTTCCCCCTGCATAGGCTTTTCCTTAGCTGTATCAGGGATAATAATTCCCCCGAGTGTTTTTTCTTCTTGTTGAATTGGTTTTACCGCAATTCTATCATGCAACGGTCTAAAAGACATTCTTACCTCCATAAAATTAATACTTACACATTGTGTATTCTATATATGTTTGGTTTTGTAACAGTTCAAGGGATAAAAGAAAATTTTTTAATTAATTTCAAAGTAATTATACGCTATGTTCAATTTTTTTATACGATACGAGACTTAATTTTAAATAATATTAGGTTCTGTTGACAAAATTTTTAACGTAACCATATTAAAGCTCCAACGAAATTTAAAAAAGCTAAAAAGGTGGTAGGGAATTTATCAAACCTGGAAAATATATGCCTAAAATGTTTGATTTTACCAAAGAAACATTCAATTAAGTACCGTTCTTTATAAATATGTATCATATTCACGTTGTACTTTACGATTAGATTTTGGTGGTATAACAACCTCACACCCCTTATTTTCTAAGCTTCCTACAAACGCACTACTATAGCCAACTTCTCATCAATTGACTATATGAGAGGGCAAAGAGATTGGAAGTAAGTAAGACTGGGATTTGGAGTACTATTAAACGTTTAAATGTTACTTATAAAAAAACTATTGTAATTTGTAATTCTCTATCATAATGAAATAAATAAAAAATTGTAGGGTACTATGAGCTAGGAGTCGGAAATAACTAATTAATTGCTCTATGTTGCATCCGGAATATCTGCAAGTGCTGAATTAAACAATATAGAAAGATTTTTCCTATCCACTTTGTTATTATCAGAGAAATTTTCAATAGTGGTGTCAATCATATCTTTAGAAAGAGATACTGAATGTGTCCATAGTACTCTACCAGTTAATGAATCAAGAATCGCTAATCTAACTATTGAAAATTCTGATGGATCACTTGAATCGATTCTACCAGTGAGAACTCCCTTCAAAATCTCTGTACAAAAATCCTTAGTCACAGCACCAGATGTTTTGCTTTCACCATAGAAATTCATCACAACTAACAAATCAGCACCTGTCCTTTTACCAAGTTCAATTGCAGAAGGAATTTTTTGATCGATAGAGTATGCCACATCTTCTTTCCAAGCTCCACCAGCATAGAGTATCCCCAGAATTTCATCAAAATTATCCTTAACATCAACAACGTCCTTGGATAATTTGTTAGTGCCAATTTCTGTTCTAGAGAAAAGTTTAATATTATACCCTTTATCCTGCATTTTGGCTATGAATACATCGATAATATTCTCTTCAAGCCTATCTTCGTACGCATAAACTCTGGTTTTTTTGTTAAAAGCATCAACTTGATTTATTTCAACCTTTGGTGGCAAAAGTAATGCGATTTTGGATTTAGCCAGCGATTGTGAATAATCAGGTGCAGATCTAACAAAAGTAGTTTTAGTACAAGCTGATGTAGAAATAATTAATAAAACTATAAAGAAAATTCTGACCATGGTAATAATCTAATTATTATTAATCTTAATATTTAGCTGGAATGAGTCTAGTTCTCTTCTCAGAAAGAATAACTAAAACATTTTGTCCTTCATTTATTACAGGATTGTCTTTATCTTCTTTAGCCTGCACAATGGTGATAATACCTGTTGCACGCACAGCTGCTATAGCATTTCTTAAAAGTCTGCTACCTTCGTAATAATCATCTTTCAAATTCAATCTATCAACTTGTACGATATATTCTATACCGTTTGATGTTCCCAAAGCAGCTTGCATTGCTGCACCAGTAACACCTCCAACAATAGCACCACCAACAATTAGAGCTAAGTTGTTACTTCCACTAGCAGCAACCGCCCCACCAGCAACAGAGCCAGCCAGAGCACCAGTTGTATTATCGCCGAGTTTTTCATTCTCCGTAATTTTTACATCTCTTTTGGCAAGAAGCTTTCCTTCCAACACAATATTTAACGTTGAGTCACTAGTATATGTATTCGCTGCAAGATTTCGACCGCAACTAGAAAGAGTAGAAGCGGTTATAAGAATCAGAAAAGAACATAAAAATTTTTTTATCATAAAATACTCTTTAATAATTATAGCTACCCTGTTAGGTACTGTTACATTGATAATAAAAAAGTTGTTACGAACCTAAGAGGTTGTAGGAAATAACTAAGCAAAACTAATTATTAAGTCACTTATAAAAAAGCTAGTAAGTAAAATAATGATAACACAATTTAAAAAAAAAAGAAGAAATAATTTAGATAAATATCAATTATAAATTATACAATTCGGAATTATAAGTTTTCGTGATAGTATTATACAATCATCAAGCGTCTATTAGCGAGGAGCCACTTTAGTGACATTGATGCAATCCAAGAATAATGGATTGCCACGAGAACTATGTGGGATAGCAATTATCTTTTTTACTTTTTTCTGTGAACGCTCACATCAAAAGAACCTATTTGGATTAATATCTGCAGGTAATATTAATTTTCAGCACATCCTGCCACACCTTATCCCAACCTTTGGTATGAGTAATATTAGGAAAAATCTTTTGCTGTATACAATTTGAAGAACTAGCTTTTATATAGCCATGCATAATACTGCTAGGTACTATTTTATCCTTGCTTCCTGAAATATGTAATTGTGGGATATTATTGATTTTTATGGCATAATCTATGGGATTTAATGACTTCTTTAATCCATATACTTTATGATGTTTACTAAAATTTTTAATGTCAAGATTACCGGCTACAGTTATTATATCTTTAATATGTTTATTTCTTGCTGCTACCAAGATAGCAACACTTCCCCCACCAGAGAAACCAACTAAACTAGCTGGCTTATCATTATTTATACTATTTATTACTATATTTATTGATTCTATAACCTCTTCAGCCATTCTTTTATCTGTCCAATAAACTTGATTGCAATTGGGATTAAGCTCTACTGGTGTATATTGGCATGGACGAGCTATATAAACTACATTAGGTCTAGTATCAAGGGTGGCAAGCTTAAACAACATGACCTTTGAAGGAGTTGGATTATCTGCAATGGCATATTGTCCTATACTAATACTTCCGTCACCCTCAATATAAAATACATAAGGACTATCTTTATCCAAGATATGTTGGTAAGTTGTAATGACAAAATCCCCAGCCTTAACAAGTTTTTTCTCAAACCTGTTTATTGATGCTAGTTTTTCTGCTTCTTTAACCCTTGTTTCTATAGACGAAACACAAGAAGAAAGAGCCAGAGATACAGAAACTACTGCAACTCTAGAAAGGTATTTCATCATCTAAATCGCTATGATCAAAGTTAGTAACCGTATTTTTGGGTACAACAGTATCTGATGTTTGAATGCCAACGCTTCTAGAATCTAACAATATAAATTGCGAGTTAAAATTCTGCAGCACTATTTCTGTCGTATATTTTTCATGCCCAAGGTTATCTACCCATTTTCTAGTTTGTAAAGTACCTTCTAAGTAAACTCTAGTTCCTTTTTTGGCATAATTCTTTACAACAGATACCAAACCTTCATTAAATACTACCACTCTATGCCATTCGGTTTTTTCTTTCTTCTCTCCAGTAGTACGATCTTTCCATGTCTCAGAAGTAGCAACACTAAAACTTGCTATCTCTTTACCGTCAGCCGTATGCCTAATTTCTGGCTCACGTCCTAAATTACCTATTAATATTGCTTTATTTAAACTACCAGCCACAAATCATTACCTAATTTATTTAAAAATTTATTATTGCAATAGTAATCCAAAACAACCTATAATGCTACAAGTTTTTTGAAAGTTCCTTAAAAATTTATAACAAATTATTATGCAAGAATATATTAAAGTTCGTGGTGCTAAGGAGCATAATTTAAAAAATATAAATGTTGATATTCCTAGAAATAAGTTTGTGGTAATTACCGGGCTTAGTGGTTCTGGTAAGTCTTCATTAGCCTTTGATACTATTTATGCTGAAGGGCAGCGTAGATATGTTGAAAGCCTGTCTTCTTATGCTAGACAATTCTTACATCTTCAGGATAAGCCTGATGTTGAGTCAGTCTCTGGTTTGTCGCCGGCAATAGCTATTGATCAAAAAACTACATCTAAAAATCCACGCTCTACAGTGGGTACGATAACTGAGATTTATGATTATTTGAGATTACTATATGCAAGAGTAGGAGTCCCATATTCTCCAGCAACAGGTCTACCTATCAAAAATCAGACTATATCAGAGATGATAGATGCCATTCTTGCCTTTCCTAAAGCAAGTAAATTATACATTTTAGCTCCGATTGTCCGAGGACAGAAGGGTGAGTTTAGACGTGAAATTCTTGAGCTTAGAAAACAGGGTTTTGGTAGATTGGTAATTAACAATGAAACTTATGAGATTGATAATCTACCAAAATTTGACAAAAATAAAAAACATAATATTGAAGTAATTGTTGATAGGGTTTCTCTAGAAGGTGATTTAGGCGATAGACTTGCAGATAGTTTGGAAATAGCTCTTAAATTGGCAGATGGTATAGTATATGTCGAGATTGTTGATTTACCAAACGGAGTAGAGACCACCCTTACTAAAGGCTCGAGAATCATTTTTTCAGAAAAATATTCTTGTCCAGTTTCTGGTTTCCAGATTACTGAGATAGAACCAAGAATCTTTTCCTTTAATAGCCCATTTGGTGCTTGTCCCAAATGTGAAGGTCTTGGCAAAGAATTAGTTCTTGATAAAGAATTGATTATTCCAGATGGCAAAATTAGTATTAAAGATGGAGCTATAGCCCCTTGGGGTAAAATATCCTCAAAGTTCTTTTTGGAAACATTAAGAGCCTTGGCAAGTCATTATGAGTTTTCATTAGACACTCCCTTTATAGAACTACCACATACTACACAGCAAGTATTGCTCCATGGCTCGGGTGAAGATACTATAAAATTTCAATATCATGATGGTTCTAAATCTCGGGTTATACAGCAACCTTTTGCTGGAATAATACCTAGCTTACAAGAAAAAGAACATAAGGATAATTCTTCTGTAGTAAAAGAAGAATTATTAAAATACAAAGTAGAGTACAAATGTACAGCTTGTAAAGGTTATAGACTAAAAACGGAGTCTCTTTGTATTAAAATTGCTGATATGCATATAGGGCAAATATCGACCATGAGTATTTTGCAATTACAAAAATGGTTTAATCAATTAGACCAACAGCTTAATAAAAGACAACTGGCTATTGCCGAACGTGTATTAAAGGAAATTAAAGAAAGATTACAATTTCTTATGAATGTTGGTCTTGAATATCTTGCTTTGTCTAGAGAGTCAGGAACTTTATCTGGTGGAGAAAGCCAGCGTATTCGATTGGCATCACAAATTGGTTCGGGGCTTAGTGGCGTTTTATATGTACTTGATGAACCATCAATTGGTCTACATCAGCGTGATAATGCTCGCTTAATAGAAACTCTTAAAAATCTTCGAGACCTTGGTAATACAGTGCTGGTTGTTGAGCATGATGAAGAAACAATGTATGAATCGGACCACATTATTGATGTTGGACCAGGTGCCGGTATTCATGGTGGACATATAGTAGCCCAAGGAACAATTGAGGAAATTAAACAATGTGCAAATAGCATAACTGGCAGTTATTTAAGTGGCAAACAATTTATTGCAGTGCCAGCAAATACTCGAATATCCTCTTCTGGTAAGGTAATAGCCTTAACTGGAGCTGTGTCTAATAATTTACAAGATGTTAATATTACAATCCCTTTGGGTAGTTTTACAGCAATAACCGGTGTATCCGGCGGGGGAAAATCAAGCTTAATAATTCATACTTTATATAAAGCTGCTTTAAAGTTTTTAGAACCATCTTCAAAAATCTTTCCAGGAAAATATAAATCAATTACCGGTCTTGAATATATTGATAAGGTTATTGATATAAACCAATCACCAATAGGTCGCACACCAAGATCAAACCCAGCAACTTATACAGGGGCATTTACCCATATTAGAGACTGGTTTGCTGAACTACCAACTGCAAAAACTCGGGGTTATAAAGTTGGTAGGTTTTCATTCAATGTTAAAGGTGGGAGGTGTGAATCATGTCAAGGCGATGGTCTGATTAAAATAGAAATGCATTTTTTACCTGATATTTATGTAAAATGTGATGTGTGTAATGGCGATAGATATAACAGAGAGACTCTGGAAATTAAATATAAGGATAAGTCTATATCTGACGTTCTTAGGATGACAGTTGAAGATGCTATGAGCTTTTTTGAGAAAGTACCATTAATTTACGAAAAACTGGTTACTTTAAATGAGGTAGGACTTGGTTATATAAAAATTGGTCAATCAGCTACTACTTTGTCTGGGGGTGAAGCACAAAGGATAAAATTAGCTAAAGAATTATCAAAACGCTCAACTGGTAAAACTTTATACATACTTGATGAACCAACGACAGGTTTACACATAGATGATATTAATAAATTGCTTAAAGTACTGCATAAGTTAGTGGATATGGGTAATACGGTGGTAGTTATTGAGCATAACCTGGATGTTATAAAAACAGCGGATTATGTTATAGATGTTGGTCCTGAGGGAGGGGATAAAGGTGGTAACATAGTAGTTACTGGAACTCCGAAGGATATTGCGGCTTGCAGTGAGAGCCATACTGGAAAATATTTAAAAAATTACCTATAATTAGCTTAGTGGACAAAAATTTTGCTATATACTAATATGATATAATGGATGGATGGTTGTTATGAAAAAGGCAGTAGCTTTAGTTAGTGGTGGTGCAGATTCAGCTACCGTACTAGCCATGATGGAAAAAATGAATTACGAAATTTATGCCATAAGTTTCAACTATTCTCAACGCAATAATGTTGAACTGGAGAAGGTTAAGCAATTAGTTAACAACTATAACATCAAACAGCATAAAATTGTAAATATTGATTTACGTAACTTTGGTGGATCAGCTCTTACTGACAATGCCATAGACGTACCAAAATATAAAGATCATAGTGAATTACAGAATGATCTATACTCAAAGCAGCAGATTATATACTCAAATGATTTGGAGAATTGGAACGTAAAACAAGGGGTGAACGAACGCAGCGTAGATGAGCTACGTGAGTACGCGAATGCCCCGAAGTTTTGCGGAACCAATTCTTCAAAGCAGAAGAGTATACCAGTTACTTATGTACCAGCACGTAACACCATATTTTTAAGTTATGCTTTAGGATTTAGTGAAATAATAGGAGCTTTTGATATTTTTATAGGGATACACGCAACTGATTCCGCTAATTATCCAGATTGCCGCCTGGAATATTTAGCAGCTTTTAATAATCTGGCAAATCTGGCAACTGCTGTAGGAGTGTCAGGTAAACAAATTACTATTCATGCTCCCTTAATAAATATGTCAAAGGGAGAAATTATCAAGGCTGGTCTAGAATTAGGGGTAGATTATTCTAAAACGATTTCTTGTTATGAGCCATCAGATGATGGGTTATCTTGTGGCACATGTCTTTCATGCTTAACTAGACTTAAAGCCTTTGAAGAGAATAATGTAACTGATCCCACTAATTATAAAAAATAAATTATCTTCTAAACATATGCTGAACTACTCTATATATCATCAATTTCCTGTATTAGACCTAGGTAATATAGTGCTTAGGGAATTAACTAGTGATGATTCTGAAAACTATTTTACCTATATGAATAAGCCAGAAATGCTACCATTCCTGACCGAACAAAATTGTCCATCGGACACGGCTCAAGCTACTGATGAGATAAGATATTGGTCCAGCTTATTTCATAATCATCGGGGATTTTACTGGGCTATTTCCCTCAAAGATACTAATAAACTTATAGGGACTGCTGGGTTTAATAGTGTTTCTGCAATGCACCTCAAAGCAGAAATAAGTTACGATCTTGATCCGGAATTTTGGGGTAAAGGAATTATGCTAAAATCTATCAAAGCTATTTTAAGGTTTATCGAATATGCTGGAATTGTTCGCACCCAAGCAACTGTTATAACTGACAATACTCGCTCAATTAATGTTTTGGAACGATGTAATTTTGTTAAAGAGGGATTGCTCAAAAAATATGAGATTGTACAAGGAATACATAGGGACTATTATATTTATGCTAAAATAGTTTAGGTTATTTTTTCCAATAGACCTATTTTGAAACTTGCTTATGCTGAGGAACTTGAAGGAGACGCTTCGTCTCCAACCACAGCATACTATATTTGCCTCTTTTTGGCTACGAATAAACATGATTTTTTTGAAATAGGTATACTATTCCTACAAAAATTATATATATTCTCGCCGAAAAATAGCTCAAAATATAATTAATTAGTTATCGCCGGTAGCTTTCTAGAACCCCATTAATAATCTTTTCAGTTTCGTAACTATTTTTATTTTTTTTCCCATTAAGTATAAATTTTATATCATTTAAACTCGTTCCTAGTGGTTCAGCCCTACCTCCAAGAATAGAAGCTAAGAATTGTTCAGTTATAGCATAAAATGACAGTTTATTGCCTATACCTCTAAATCCATGCCCTTCATCTGGATATAGCACATAAAGAACTGCTATGTTTCTTTTTTGTAGTGCTTCTACCATTTTATCAGACTGCTCTTTTTTAACTCTAGGGTCATTCGCTCCTTGAGCTATAAGTAATGGCTTGGTTATTTTATCAACGAAATTTATGGGAGAAGATGCAGTAAGTAGATTTAATCCTTTTTTAGAATCTATATCTCCTATTTTCTTTTTTAAATTTCCCGCTATTGGTTTCCAATATTCTGGAACACTCTTAATGAGCGTGATAAGGTCGGATGGACCGACTATGTCTATACCACAAGCAAATAGCTCAGGATTCATAGTTAAGGCAATTAAGGTTTCATACCCACCATAACTTCCCCCCATAATTGCAATTTTCTTAGGATCGGTAATCTTTTGTTCAATAGCCCAATTAACTGCATCAATAATATCTTGATGCATTTTTCTTCCCCATTCTCTATTACCAGCATTCAAGAAATTCTTGCCAAAACCACTAGAGCCACGATAATTTACGCTAAGCACAGCATATCCACGATTAGCAAACCATTGATGCATTGTATCATATCCCCAAGTATCTCTTGTGCTTGGTCCACCATGAACATACACTATTAACGGATATGGGGCAGTAGAGTTATGCAACTTAGGCATAGTAATATAACTTACTAAATCTAAACCATCTCTAGATTTTATTATAACTGGCTGCATTGGAACTAAATGATATGGGCTTAATTTTTCCCTTGCATTAAACAAAAATTTAATCGTTTTTTTAGAGCGATCATAAAGATAATATTCACCAGAATTAGTATCACTAAAGTACAAAACAAGCCATAATTTATCATCTATTGTACGACTTAAGATGCTAAATAATCCTTTATTTAAACTTTTTAAAAAGTTATAATCATCTCTAATTGATTCATCTATTATGATATCTTCCGGCATTGTGTAATTAACTCTTACAGCCTGTATATTCTTTTCTATAGGATCCTTTGTTAGTATACTGAGGTCAGATTTTTGTTCATTTACTATAGTTTTAGTTATGCCAGTTGCTAAATCCATCTCTTTTAGACTATCTGTATCAGAATTTCTACTATCTAAAATATATATTTTGCTGTTATCTTTATTAAATCCTACAATACCAAAACTAGTAGCTTCTTCCGGAGGGAAAGTAAATAATTTTTCAAATTTTCCATTTGAATATTTAAAGAGTGTTTTGGCTCCTTCTGAATCTAAACTAGAAGCAAATCTAAGATTTAAAGTGCTATCATACTGCAATCCGGTAAATTTATCATTCTTAAAAATCAGTTCAAGGCCTTGTTGCTTTGCTGAATCGCATTTATTAAAATTAAAGCTGTAAACATCAAAATATTTTTTATCTCTCTGATTTATTCCAACCAATATTTGATTTGGTTTGTTATAACTAGCTCTCATGATAGCCGCCTTACTACCTTTACTTGCAAAAATAGTATCATATTTTTCTGTATCTACATTATACATATACAAGCCTGTATTTTCGCTACCGTCAGGGTCTTGAGTATATATAATATGTTTATTATCAAATGCCCACATATAGTAACTAATTCCCTTATCGAAATATGGGTTTAGACATTTTCTATTACTTAAACCTTTATAAATATCCTCAATCGGAGAAATGCATATAGTTTGTATCTTGTTAACCAGTGTAAAATAACTTAAGTAACGACCATCGTGGCTTAGTCTACCTCCAGTTTTATCTGAGTCGCCACCAAAAAATAACACCTCTCTAGGAATCAATGGGTGGGGCTTAGGGTTGCAAGCAGTAAGAAATAGAATTATCAGAAATTGTAACAAGTTTAACTTCATCTGTGTCCTTAATATTATATTAGTCGTGTTTACTATCTATTACACAAAAGCAAGGTCCAGTCTTAGCGGCATACCCTACATTTTTGCGAGGGAGTTGAAAGAATGGTTGATTTATAAGTATGTGAAGTAGTATAAGGTAGGTATTTATAAAATGCATATATACTACTTCAATATCTGATTCTATATATAGATGGAAATAAATCAAGATTAAAATGTTTGTCTGGAGGGCTGCCTCATATAAAAATATGTTGTAAAATATAAGTAGTTGATTATTATCCCATCCTGCGGCTTTTCTAAGCTGCTTAATAGAATCCCTTTTTTGTTTAGCTTTTTGTAATAAATTTAATGCCATGTGCTCATCAATTGATTATATATTTATATGAATTGCTCCATCATTCCTGCTACCCAATTCTCCTGAATTGACTATAAAGTGCTGTAGCGAGCGTTCACGGAAAAAAAGTTAAAGTACAAGATGTTATTGTGAGGAGTACACAAGCCTCAAACGTCATTGCAAGGAGACCATAGATCGACGAAGCAATCCAAAAAATGACCAGGAATGGGTTGCTTCTTGGCTTAAGCCTTCTCGCAGTGACGTTTTTATGCTGTTGTAATACTTATAGAATAAAAATTGTAGGGTATACTCAAATGATTTGAAGAATTGGCTCCGTAAAACTTCGGGGTATTCGCGTGCTCACGTACTTCATGTACGCTCCGCTCGCTCACCCCTTGTTTTACGTTCCAATTCTCCAAATCATTTGAGTATACTATGCACTAATTCAATCTGTTTCATTATACCAAAAAGATATAAGCTAAAGTTAGGAAGGCAAAATATCCAAACGAGTCAGTTATGGCGGTCAGGAATACACCTGAACCAGTAGCAGGATCAATATTTAAATAATGTAGAGTAATTGGTATTGCCGAACCAAAAAGACCAGCAATTAAGAAAGTTAGGATAACGGCTATGGAAAAAACTAAGCTAATCTGTGGGGCAGAAAGCATTACTAAGATTAACAACGCACCAACTAATGCCAATATAGAACCGTTAAATCCACATACAACCACTTCTTTAAGAAGTACTTTTAATACGTTATTATGATGGATATCTTTATTGGCAAGGGCTCTAACTGTTACTGTCATGGCTTGGGTTCCAGCATTTCCCCCCATAGAAGCAACAATAGGAGTGATAGCCGCCAATGTTATAAATTTGGCAATAGTCACACTGTACTGATTAATAATTATCGATGTCATACAAGCGGTAAGTAGATTGACAAATAACCAAGGAAATCTATGTCTTACAGTATAAAATAGATTGTAGAATGTATCTTGGGTATAAACACCACCAAGTGACATTATATCTTTTTCTGTTTGTTGTTCAATGATGTAGAGCATGTTGTCTATTGAAATGGTACCTATTAATTTACCGCTTTTATTGACCACTGGTACAATTGTTAAAGCATATTGCTTAAAAATAAAACTTAACTCACTTAAGTTAGTAAAGAGAACAGTAATTTTAAATTCAGGATTCATCAGATCTTTTACTAATTCACTCCCTTTATGCTTAAGTAAAGTGCTTAGGAGTATAGTACCTATAGGTCGATATTTAATATCTGTCACAATAGCAGCATGGAAATCTTGTGCTATATGTTGCTGTCTAATAAAATCTATAGCCATAGCTACTGTCCAATCTTCTTGAAATGACACAAAATGTCTTTCAATTACTCTACCAACACTGTCTTCTGGATAAGTACACCCTTCGATAATTTGTTGTCTCTTTTCTACTTTGAGATTATCTAAGATCATTTCTTTTGTTATATCATCAAGATCTTCTATAACTTCAACAGCATCTTCTATAGCAAGTTGATTAATTAAATGTACCGTTTTCTCTATACCTAAAGTTTGGATTATAAGTGGTTTTCTGCTTACACTAAGCTGCACTAGAGTCTCAGGCTTTAGTGTATCTTTTAACAAGGGAAGAATTATTTTATATGTTCTATGATTTACATTATCTAAGAAATCTGCAAGATCTGCATAATGGAGATTAGTCATAATCTCCACAGCTTTACCAACATCATCATTATTCAGAAGATTATTAATCTGCTCAAACGTTTCATCAAATTGGTTTTGATGGATTGATAACATACTTTTTGGTTGACTCTGCATAACTCCTCGTTTAGTGCATATTCTGGATAACGAGTTATCTAGAATGCAGTTATATACTCAAATGATTTGGAGAATTGGCTTTGAAAATGAGGAGCGAGCATACCCAGCGTACGTGAGTATTCAAGTCTCTGATATTTTCAAAGTACAATTCTTCAAATCATTTGAGTATCAATGTAGAAATAATCAGGTTATTTTAACATGTTAGATTTTATAAGACAACTAAGTTGAAACATATAGAATTGGTGCGGTCGAGAAGACTTGAACTTCCACTCTGTTAAGAACAACCCCCTCAAGATTGCGCGTCTACCAATTTCGCCACGACCGCAATTAATATAATTATTTCAACAATATCTTAGACTTCTTCAGATATCTGCTATAGCTTCCTAAGAAGGATCGCAAGGATTATATCCGTTGTTCTAAGATAAGGATAGTGTACTCTTCTGCTTTGAAGAATTGGCTCCGTAAAACTTCGGGGTATTCGCGTACTCACGTACTTCATGTACGTTCCGCTCGCTCACCCCTTGTTTTACGTTCCAATTCTCCAAATCATTTGAGTATGCCTAATTCAATCACTTTTACTATAGCTTGAATTTTGGCTATATATAGCAAATTATTCTATATATATCAACATATATACTCAATGAAACTCAACAATATGATGAATAAAAAATCTACTCACCAAGCGTCTATTATAGTCAATTGAGGAGAAATTGGGGCTAGGAACGATGGAGCGACGCCTATAAGTAATAGGCGAGCATTGAGCGACAACGTTCCCAACTTCTCATCAATTGACTATAACACAACTGATTTTACTAAATTAGGATGCTTTGCTATTTCTAGCACGACCAGCATAAGGTTTCTTATCGTTATTATTACGTGGAAAATAACTTTTTTTACCATTATTGTTACCATTAAATGGTCTTCTACGATTCTTATTTCCTGTCATTTCTCCTCTTGAAGTACTTTCACCTTGATTCATTAGACGATCAATAGCTTTCCACCTAATATTATCTTCTGGGGAAATGAAGGATAATGCACAACCTGAAAGTCCTGCTCTACCAGTTCTACCTATTCTATGTAAATAATCTTCTGGAGACATTGGCAAATCATAATTGATCACATGCTGTGTATGCGGTATATCTAAGCCACGAGCCGCAACATCTGTTGCCACCATAATTCTGTGACGAGAAGAGCGAAACGAGGCAATTACATGATCCCTTCTACCTTGTGTTAAATCACCATGGATAGCTTCAGCTTTGTGGTCTTCAAATTTTAACATTTTTGCCAACTGATCAGCACCACGCTTAGTTTTTACAAAAATAATTATAGAACCATCTCGTTGATTTAATTGCTTTATAAGCTCAGGAAATTTCTCTTTGTCAGAAACACGCAAAGTTTCTTGTTTTATTTGAGAAGCAGCCTGAGTAGTTGAGCCAATAGTAATACGCTTAGGGTTAATCACATATTTTTGCGATAGTGCAATAATATGTTTTGGCATAGTCGCTGAAAACATTAAAACCTGTCTTTTTTCAGGTATATATTTATTTCTTTCTTCCAACTGTTCTTTCATGC
>CAJYCY020000142.1:0-18478 GCA_913698135.1 Labidopullus appendiculatus
AATTATAAGAAAAGCATAATTCTTAGGTATTTGGTGTAAATCTTTAATCGCTTGTTTAGTAAACTTGATATTATACATAACTGTTATTAGTTGATTTACACTTGTAAATTATAACATAATACTATTCATGTACAATTATTATATTAACTCCTTTAATTCCTTTAGATTACCAATTGGACAAATTAGGTTACTACTCAGTTTTTCAAGTTTGGAGCAAATTAATTTATTGAATCCTAATTTTGTCGCTTCTTTTATTCTGACTTCTGCTGCAGTTACTTTCCTTATTTCACCAGATAAACCAGTTTCTCCAAAAAAAATACTATGTTCTGGCACAGCTTTATTTTTTGCGGCAGAAATTAAAGCAGCTGCAACAGCTAAGTCTGAAGCTGGGTCTGAAATTTTAAGCCCACCAGCAACGCTCAAATATACCTCATGAGAAGATAAATTAAGACCAAATCTTACATTTAATACAGCTATTATCATTGCTAACCTATTCAAATCCCAGCCTACAACTGAACGTCTTGGCATTGGTATATTTGAGGGAGCAATTAATGCTTGGATTTCGATTAATAAAGGTCTTGATCCTTCGATTCCAGCAAATACTGTTGTACCGCTAACGTTTTTGTCTCTTTTCATCAGAAATAATTCAGAAGGGCTAGAAACTTCAATAAGACCGCTAGCTGTCATTTCAAAAACACCAATTTCTCCTACTCCACCAAACCTATTTTTAATAGACCGTAAAATCCGAAAATGACTATTATGATCACCCTCAAAATATAATACGGTATCAACAAGATGCTCAAGTAACTTAGGACCAGCTAATTGTCCATCTTTTGTCACATGACAACTAAGCAAAATAATAATATTATTATGTTTAGCATAGCTGACTAATTCATTAGCACAGGCACGAATCTGGGAAATAGTACCAGGGGGGGAGGATAATGTACGAGTTACCATCGTTTGAATTGAATCAATCACTACCAAATCAATATTGTTCTTATCGGCATCAATAGTTGAGATAATATCTTCAATGCTAGTGGCGGCTAAGATGGAGGTTGTTTTATTAGTAAGTCCTAATCTTAAAGCTCGGAGTTTTATTTGGTCAATAGATTCCTCTCCAGTTACATACAGACAGCACTTCATTGTAACACAAGAAGAGGTTGCCACTAAGTGTAATAATAAAGTTGACTTCCCAATTCCAGGGTCACCGCCAATTAAAATTGCAGAAGAGCATACCAACCCGCCTCCCAGCACCCTATTTAATTCCTTTATAGGCGTAGGGATACGTAACGAATCCACTACCACCCCATCCAGCTTTTGTATTTCTTGTTTATTACCTAACTTAATTTGCGTTTGACTAATTATCTCTTCTTCAATCCCTCCCCATAAGCCACAATCAAAACATTGCCCCATCCATTTTGACGTACTATTACCACAATTTATGCATATATATTGTTTTTTAATTTTGCTCACGATGCTAATAATTGTTCTAACAAACTATTTGTTTCTTCTATAATATCTTTTCCTACCAATATTTTGCTAACTATTAATTTAGTATCCGGTTTTATTTTGGTTTGCTGAGGATGTTTTATAACAAAATTCATAACCTTACCAGCTATATCCGCTTCTTTGTAGAATTTTAAAACAAATCCTCGTTCACCAGAGTCTAAATTCTCAATATTAAGTTTACTGCATTTATGTTTTATTTTCACTATATCAAGTAGATTATTAAACTCTAATGGAATAGGACCAAAACGATCAACCATTTCATCCTTAAAATTTTCAATATCTGTATCGTCAGTTAAATTGCCAATTCGTCTATACAAACTTAGTTTAAGAGAAGAATCTGCAATATAATTATCGGAAATGAAAACAGGTAACCCCAAATTAATTGTCGGAACAAAAGATTTTGGACTTTCAGTAACTTCACCCTTAAAAATTGCTATTTGTTCATCTAGCATTTCCTGATAAAGCTCTACCCCTACTTCTTTAATCTGACCTGATTGCTCTTCCCCTACTAAATTACCAAAACCACGTAAATCCATATCATGACTAGCAATAGTAAACCCGGAACCAAGAGTACAGCTACTCTGCATTATTTCTAGACGTTTTATTGAATGGGCAGACATTTTTTTATAATTTGCTAAGGTTAGATAGGCATAACCTCTGAATTTACTTCGCCCTATCCTCCCCCTGAGCTGATATAACTGACTTAGACCAAGAGTATCAGATTTATGAATAATCATCGTATTAGCTTCGGCAATATCTATACCGGACTCAATTATTGTAGTAGAAACTAGTATATCAAACTTACCATCACAAAACTCACCCATAATCTCATCTATTTTACCAGCTGGCATCTGACCATGAGCAACTTTATACTTTAATTCTGGCACAATTGTTTGTAAATACATCTCTATATCTGGAATATCCTTAATTCTAGGCACCACATAAAAGCTTCTACCACCACGGAAACGTTCTCTAAGTAAAGCGTCTCTGATAATTACTTGGTCAAATGGCATCACTGTTGTTCGAACTTCTAACCTATCCATTGGCGGGGTGGCAATGATGCTAAGATCTTTAAGCCCGACCATTGACATTTGCATTGTACGAGGAATTGGTGTTGCTGAAAGAGATAGAACATGCATTGTAGCTCTGAGACTCTTTAAATATTCTTTTTGAGCAACACCAAAATGTTGTTCTTCATCAATTATTAATAATCGGAGATTATTAAATTCTATATTTTTACTTAATAAAGCATGCGTACCAATTATTATATTAGCTGTACCATTTTTGATTTGTTCTTTAATAATTTTAGCATCTTTATTGCTAACCAGACTGGATAATTGTACTATATTTAAACCAAAATCTTTAAATCTTTTAACAAACCTTAAATAATGCTGCTTACCTAGAATAGTAGTTGGTACGATGATCGCTACTTGAGAAGTCATCATAGTTGATTTTGCTACCATAAAGGTTGCTCGTATAGCTACTTCAGTTTTCCCAAAACCAACATCTCCGCAAATTAATCTATCCATTAAAATACCAGAGTCAAAATCTTTTTTAATGTCGTTTATGGCATTTAATTGATCTTCAGTTTCAGTATATTTAAATCTATGACAAAATTGCTCATACTCTGCATGATCAAATTCTATTGGACTTGCTACAGTTAACTTTCTCTTCGCAGCTATTTTTAATAATTGTTCAGCAATTTCTGTAATACGGTTTTTAAGCTTGGCTTTACTTCTTTGCCAGGCACTACTACCCAATTTGGCAAGCTGTGCTTCACCACTGCCATATTTTTTAATTAGTTCTATATTTTCAACAGGAATATATAATTTATTATTATTCTCATATAGAATTTTTAGGAAATCATGAGCTTTGCCTTTAACATCTAGTGTTTCAACGTTAAGAAACTGACCAATACCATGATCCTTGTGAACAATTAGCTCTCCTTCAGTTAAATTATCTAATTCCATTAAAATGTTTTTGAGCTTACGTTTAGCACCTTGCTGACGAAAATTCACTGCACTTTTTCCTAGAATATCATGAGCGGCAATAAACAAATATTTATCACTATAAAACCCTTGGCTAAGTTGAACATAGGCAAGATTTATAACTCCAATTGTTGCTTGTTGTAAATTGTCTATCTCGATATATTTTCGTGAATAACTATCTATTAGGCTTTTAAATCTTTCTAAATTACTTTTAGAATGACAAAAAATAATCGGTATTTTATTTTTATTATTTTCTATAATTTCGAATAGCTTATTAAAAACTGTCTTATCCTCCATAAAACTAGTTACCGTAATTTTTTCTAATGAATGGGCATAAGACGAATCTTCTGGCGTAATTAAAATATTATTATCCTGTTCCAGGAACTTTTGTATTTCCTGGCTGGTAAAATAAACTTGTTCGGGAGGCAATGCAGGATAGAAGGTATTTAATTTTATTTTGTTAGACTCAATCCGCGATCTGTAAAGATCCGTATAATTATTTTCCTGCTCAATAATTGATTGTAACGATAAATTATCGTAAATAATAACAGGATTATCCAAGTAATTAATTAGGCTACTGAAAGAATTGTAAAATAAAGGAGATAAATGTTCATATCCTTGGAATTTTTTCCCCTCAATCACTGATTCATATAAAGGGGTATTGACATAATTAACTCCAAAAACTTTTAAATAATTATCTCTAAAATTCTTTATTGTTTCTGGATTTAATATCACCTCACTAGCAGAATTAAGTATTAGTTCCGTGCAATTATTAGTAGAAATCTGACTATCAATATCAAATTCTTTTATTGACTCTATGTGATCCCAACTAAAATTAATACGATAAGCTTTAGAACCAGGCAAGACTATATCTACTATCTCTCCTCTTACCGAAAATTCCCCACTATCAATACTACTGCTACTCCTAGTAAAACTATTATGTACCAAGAATTCCGCTAATTTATCGGCTGAGAGCTGCATTTTATTATGTAATCTCAAAAAAGACTTAACCAATAACTCTGGAGGAGGTAATTTTGTCAGTAAATTTACAGCACTAGTCACTACCAATTTTCTATCGTTATAGTCAATTGATGAGAAGTTGGTGACGTCGTCACTCGTCGCTCGCCTATTATTTATAGGCGTCGCTCCATCGCTCCTAGCATCAACTCCTCCTGAATTGACTATATTACTTGCCAAATAACTCAGTATATTCGCTCTTTCTGATAAAATATTTTGATTTGGTGAAATGCGATCATATGGTATAGTATCAAGACTAGGGAAATATAATATGTTGCTAGTTTTAATATTTTGTGCCATAAATAATAATTGTTTATGGCTATTGATTGCATCATCTTCACTGGCAAAGATAAGTAAAATATTCTTGGTACGTTTATTTGATAAATACTCACTAGCAAAAAAACTTTTTGCACTGAGCGGAAGTGGTTGTTGTATCATTATTTACTAAGCTTCTATGTTGTTAATATTAAAACTAAGTATTTGTAACATTACTTTTGAGTTTAAGTGAGAAGGAGGAGCTGTTTTATTGGTAATCCAATCATAAATATCTATATCATTTTGGTTAAGTATTAAAGCAAAATCTGCTAAATTAGCTACATCCATGTTAGCAAGAAATTTTTCAGCAAATTTACCCAATATTAAGCCAGTTTCTTTGCAACCACGATTTTTGCTTTGATATAACAATTTTTTGGTTAAAGATGTTTTGTTAAAATAATCCATATTTACAATCTTACAAAAAAACATCATAATATAATTCAGATAGTTTGACAATTACCAAATATAAAATAAAATGTAAGCTGTATAAAATGGTGCTAGAACTTAATTGCTCCAAATCTTCTTTATTCAATAATATTTAATATATCAAAAAAACGCTAAACTTTATGAGCATTAAAAATATATCTTCCTTAAAAGCTTATAAGTTGCTAGAAATAGATAATAACAACATGATAATTGATGTTAGGACTGCTGAAGAATGGCAACAAGTAGGCATTCCAAAGCTTGATAAAGATAACATAATTTTTATTAGTTGGCGTTTATTGCCTAATATGTCACTAAATAACGAATTTAAGAACCAGTTAATGTTGAAAGTCAGTAATAATTATAAACTATTATTCCTTTGTCGCTCCGGGGGCAGATCCCATGAAGCTGCACAATTTGCTAGTACTCTAGGGTATAAAGAGTGCTATAATATAATTGATGGTTTTGAAGGAGGAACTAATGGAGCTGGTTGGAAACAAAATAATTTACCATGGCAAATTCTGTGAATACTAACCATAATCAATTGACTATAGCAAAGGAAGTGACTTATCATAGAGATATTTGGCAACAAGTTTGCTCTGACCTTAATAAACATTACGGCGATGCCTTATATAAAAGCTGGTTCAGTAAGATTAACTTTTTAGAAGCTGCTACTAATACTGTTATACTTTCTACACCAACAAATTTTATCCGAGATTGGGTGGAATCTAGATATGCACGGGCTATATTGCAATCTTGGCAGTCCTATGACAAAGATATCAAATCAATTGAGATCATTACTAAAGAATTATCAGAACAAAATCAAAATATACCTGAATATTTAGCAAAAGTTCCATCAATAAAAGAAGGAATGGATACCAATTCCGAAGGTATTTTTTCAGCCTTAGACTTACGATTTACTTTTGAAAATTTTGTGGTGGGTGGACCAAATGAATTAGCCTATGCAGCATCTAGAGCAGTTGCTGAATCGGAAGGTGCCGTAGCTGAATCTAACCCTTTATTTTTATATGGAGGAGTTGGTCTTGGCAAAACACACTTAATGCATGCCATTGCTTGGTATATAAAACATAATAATCCGACTCGTAAGGTAATTTACATGTCGGCAGAAAAGTTTATGTATCAATTCATCAAGGCACTCCGTAATAAAGATGTTATGTCTTTTAAAGAAGAATTTCGTTCAGTTGACGTATTAATGATCGATGATATTCAATTTATATCAGGTAAAGATAGCACTCAAGAAGAGTTTTTTCATACTTTCAATGCTTTGATTGATAATAATCGTCAAATGGTTATATCGTGTGACCGTTCCCCGTCAGATTTAGATAATATCGAAGATCGAATTAAATCCAGACTTGGCTGGGGATTGGTTGCCGATGTCCACAGTACTACTTATGAACTAAGATTAGGAATCTTAGAATCTAAACTTGAACAAATGAATATCCATATACCTAAAAATGTTGTGGAATTTTTAGCAGCTAAAATAACATCAAATGTCAGAGAGCTAGAGGGGGCTCTTAATAAAGTTATCGCTCATTCTACCTTAGTTGGTAGGGAAATAACTTTAGAAAACACCCAAAATATCTTGCGTGATTTACTACGTTCCAATGAGAAAATTATCACCATTGAGGATATTCAAAGAAAAGTAGCTGATCGTTATAATATTAAATTTTCCGATATGTCTTCTCCTAGGCGTATTCGCTCAATAGCTAGACCAAGACAAGTAGCTATGTATTTGAGTAAAACATTAACGCCAAAAAGCCTGACTGATATCGGTAAGAAATTTGGCAAAAAAGATCATACTACAATAATGCATGCTATCAAAAAGGTAGAAGAATTATGTGAGATTGATATAGAATTCCGAGAAGAACTTAGTCTGTTAATGAAGATACTGCAAAATTAAAATTCTGAATAGACCTCTTTCTAAACTCGCTTATGCTGAGGAATTTGAAGGAGACGCGGAACGCAGAACCGCAGCGTACTCTAATGTACGTGAGGATTCGAGTACCGCATCGACGTACAAATTACCAGCAGAAGTAGAATTTAGAAAGAGGTCTAATGTGGATTGCCACGCTCACATACGTTCGCTCGCAATGACGGTTGTTTGTATAGATAAATACTAATCTTTAGCTATAATATGAGATAGCATTGAAAATATATTAGACTTAGCTAAATAACTTATCTATATTTATACTTACATAGATAATATTATATACTTACATAAGATAATATTAAAATCACAAATTAAAAAAGCAAAATTATGTCAAGTGGTGAAGTCGGAAGAAAAGAGTTAAACTGTTCTTTTTGTGGTAAAAATCAATATGAAGTAATAAAATTAATTGCTGGACCAACTGTATTCATTTGTAATGAATGTATTGAACTTTGTCTTGATATTATAAAAGAAGAAACTAAAGTAGCACTTAAGAAAATTTCATCTTCAATCCCAACACCACAAAAGATTTTTTCTACTCTTAATGATTACGTAATTGGTCAGGATCAAGCAAAAAAAGTCTTATCAGTTGCGGTATATAATCACTATAAACGATTAGAATATATCGAATCAGGTAATAATGATGTCGAATTGAATAAATCAAATATCCTGGTTATTGGCTCTACTGGCTCAGGAAAAACTCTTTTGGCACAAACCTTAGCAAAAATTCTTGATGTACCTTTTACTATGGCAGACGCCACTTCTTTAACCGAAGCTGGCTATGTTGGTGAAGACGTTGAAAATATCTTGCTAAGATTATTACAAGCAGCAGATTTTAATATAGCTAAAGCCCAACGAGGCATTGTTTATATAGATGAAGTAGATAAAATCGCTAGAAAATCCGAAAACCCTTCTATAACAAGAGATGTCTCAGGAGAAGGAGTGCAACAAGCGTTACTTAAAATCATGGAAGGAACTGTTGCATCTGTACCACCACAAGGAGGGAGAAAACATCCGCAGCAAGATTTTGTGCAAGTAGATACTTCCAATATTTTATTTATATGTGGCGGGGCTTTCATGGGAATAGATACTATCATTAATGCTCGTACCGCTCAAAGTTCAATTGGTTTTGCAGCAAATGTCCAATCAAAACAAGAAAGAAACCACAGTGAAACACTAAAATCATTAGAAATTGAAGATTTAGTAAAATTTGGATTAATTCCTGAATTTATTGGTAGGCTTCCAGTAGTAGCAACTTTAGATGACTTAGATAAAGCATCCTTAGTAGCAATTTTAACTCAACCAAAAAATGCTGTTATTAAACAATATCATAAATTATTTGAATTAGATGATGTTGAACTATCAATTGATAATGATGCTTTAGAAGCAATAGCCGAAAAAGCACTGACACGAAAAACCGGTGCTAGGGGACTCCGTTCTATAATCGAAACACTTCTACTTGACAGCATGTATAATGTTACCAATTTGAAAAAAATGCACGTACATATTTCAAAAGATGTGATAGATGGCAAAGCTCAGCCGGTAGTTACTCCAAAAAATTATGTAAAAGCTACTAAAAAACGTATAGCGGTTTAGAGTAATTTCTATAGATTTATTGCTAATTTCTGATATTAACGAAGAGTTGTATAATATTTTTTGATAAATATTATATAATCTCTCTATTCCAATGAATAGGATATCTGTATATTAGAGCTAATACTAATATACAACCTCACCACTTCAAAAGCTGTTTTCCCAGCTTTTGAAGTTAGTTACAAATGTTAAGTATATTTTAAAAAAGTTTTACTGATTTGTCATGAAGCAACATAATCCCTGTAGTAAAAAATGGAGCAAATATAGTCTTTACTTCAGACAACAATGCTTCGTTAGTAATTTCTTGTTGCAATTCTTCTCTAATTAAATCAAATATCTCCTGCAAGCTTTTACCACCATCTATCATTTGTTTAAAAACATATTTGGTATAATTAGAAACTGGTATAGCAATATTGATATTTTTTAACCACGAAGTATTTAACGTAAAATTAATGACATTGCCAGCTATCAAAGTACTAGATTCCATATGATCATAAATTTGTTTAGCAATACCTACTATACCATAAAAATATGGTATATTATCCAAATTATCAAGAGTAGCAATGGTATCTTTTGCATTAGAAGCAAAAAAACTATGTTTAATGATGTTGCCAACCATTAATTCACAAATTGCTTGTTGAGTTATTATATCCATCCTTTTAATTTTCTGCAGAAGAGAGAAATCACTAATATAATTCTCAATTCTTAGAGCTAATTTTTCGCTAACATCAGAAAATTCGACAAAATTTAAACCTGCATTATCAATAAATTCATATAACTCGGGAATAGAATAAGCCCTATCTTGTTTATGCAAGAACAGATCATATAAACCTACATCGCCAAAAACAATATGGTCTCTTAATAGCTCTTGTCCACGTATATACCAATTAGTTGTAGGAAAACCAGCCATAACAGCCTTGGCATTCATTATTTCCTCTACCCTATTACTAACACCCTGATTCACCATTTTCATAATATCTTGCACCTGATATAGCCCAGTACGACCATATTTAGCATAAACCATTACACCCATTGCTCCATAATCAGTAGAGAATCTTTTAAAATCTTTAAACCATCGGGAGGGCTTTTTAAATGGTGCAATACTCCTGTACAATTAATATAATCAAACTTGCCTAAATTAAGCTTTGGGATATTTAAGATAGAATCATATACCCATTTAATATTGGTAAGACCGCGTTTCTCGGCACGTTTTTGTGCGACCTCCATACTTGGCTTACTAAAATCTAAATATACCACATCGGCATTTTTATTTTTTAGCTGCTCTGCCATGTATATAGCAGAATCACCAGTACCACCGCCAGCAATTAATACTCGAAAACCTGAGTTAAAATCTTTTTTACCTCGATATAAATAATGATTTAATTCCCCCAAAAATTCACCACTAACTGCCAGTAATCTTTTTGTTTCCTCCTCAGGATCTCTATAAGGATAGGGATAATCTTGATAATGTTCTTGAACTACAGCAAGATCGCCTGTTGCTTCGATAGAAGAATTAGTCCGTGTTTTTAGTTGCTTAGTTGCCATAGAAAACTTATATATAATGGTTAATAAGATGTCATCCCTGCGTAATTAGGGGGCTTAGATTCCCACCTACGCAGAATGACAACAAAATTAAATAAACTCATATTAGTAGAAAAAATCATATTATCAAGTCCTTTATTTGTAATTGTATAGTATGACGTTCTTGCCAGCTATTGACTTTTAATGACCCAATCACGGAAATATTATAAGACTTAACATTAAGCAATATATTCTCTATTGGACTAGACACGGCATTAAAAGCAATAGCAGCAAGGGCTTTAGAGCCAAACGCTTCCTTAGAAGGGGCTAGCAAACATTTTATATGTTTACCACCAACTATGTCAGCTTTCAAAACAAAAAGATTAGAGAATTTAAATATTGGTTCAGGATTTCCCTGACCAAATGGCTCAAGTTTACTTAGCTCATCCATTAATAGCAAATTCACACTACTAGTAGTGAGTTCAGCATCATATTCTTCGCCTATAAGGTCATTCTGATTATTCATATCACTCTTAAAGGCATGATTTAAGAATTCTTGCAACTCTAGTAATTTTTCTTCTAATACTGTAAAGCCAGCAGCCATTGCATGCCCCCCGCCAACTACAATTAACTCTTTAGTCTTGGCGTTGATAATTTTACTACCAAAATCAACATTTTTGATAGAACGGCAAGAAGCCTTACCTATTCCATCATTTAAAGCTATAACTGACACCGGTTTATTAAATTTTTCCTTTAATCTTCCAGCGACAATACCGATCACACCCGGATGCCATCCTTTACCAATTATAAATAATGAGCTATCATTTTCCTGAGTTAAAGCTATTTGAGTAGCTTCCTCTATCATTATCAGTTCTATTACTTTTCGCTCATTATTATGTTTCTCCAACTCCTGTGCTAATCTATTTGCTTCTATTGGACATTCGGTAGATAAAAGATTAGCCCCTAATGATGATTTACCAACTCTTCCACCCGCATTAATCCTAGGCCCCAAGACAAATCCCAAATGATAACAGTTTGGTTTTTCATTTAAGCCAGCAATGTCGCATAAGGTTGTCATACCTAAATTTTTTCTTTGCTGAAGGACTTTTAATCCTTGAGTAACAAAAGCACGATTTAAGTGAATAAGCTTCATTACATCACATACCGTACCAAGGGCAACTAAGTCTAAATATTGCATTAAGTTAGGTATATAGTCAATTGATGAGAAGTTGGTGACGTCGTCACTCGTCGCTCGCCTATTACTTATAGGCGTCGCTCCATCGTTCCTAGCCCCAAATTCTCCTGAATTGACTACAGTAATGTCATCTTGCTTCGGTGCTGGTTCTACATTCCCGCCTACGCGGGAATGACAATTTACAATCGCTTCCCCCTTGCTTTGCCGCTCTTCGCAATGATGATTGGCAAAGAAATTTTGTTTTTTTAAATCAGATAATAAGGCAGTAGCAAATAAAAATGATACTCCTACAGCAGCCAAATACTTATAATTACTAGTCTCATCAATACGATTCGGATTAACAACGGCAACAGCTTCAGGTAATATATCGCTACTAATGTGATGATCGATCACTATCACATCAAGCCCTACTAGTGCTGCATATTTCAAAGCCTCATGTGCCATTGCTCCACAATCTACAGTAATAAGCAGCTTAGTTCCATTATCCTTAATTTTTTGCATAGCAGCTGGAGTTGGTCCATATCCTTCAGCAATTCGGTCTGGAACGTAAATATCAACATTTTTCCCCAAATCCCTAAATAGATTCTTAAGCAATGATGAAGAAGTAGCCCCATCAACATCATAATCAGCAAATATGCAGATTTTTTGTTTATTTATAATGGCTTCTATAGTTCTATCTACTGCCTTGTGCATATCAAGTAAATGAAAAGGATCTGGCAGTAGGCTCTTAAGTTTAGGCAATAGAAAATCAGTAACTTGCACCAAATTCTCTAGACGGGGAGATAGAACCCTAGCTAAAAAATCACTAATTCCTACAGAACGACAAAGCTCTAGAACAGCATCCTCGTTGACTAATCGCTGCTGCCAAATTTTGCCATTTACTGAACATTTAGGTTCTAGTGCTATTGACATGTAGGGTAACCTTATTAAAAAGTGTAAAATCTAGTTATATCAATTAACCTGAATTAGTGCCGAATAAGCACCTCTGTCATTGCGAGAAGGCGTAAGCCGACGAAGCAATCCATTTTAATCGTTTTTTGGATTGCTTCGTCACCACTAAAGTGGCTCTAAGCCATGGTGCTAAGAATAAATACTAATCGGATTTATAACGTTGCCAATTCAAGTTAATTGACTATATCTATAATATAACAGATTTTTATGCTCCACTAATAGCTGTTTTCATTATTTTTATTTTTTCTACCATGTATACTCAAATGATTTGAGTATACACCTCATCGCAATAACATCTTTACCCTTAATTTGTTATTCTTAGCAATAGCGGGAATCTGGATGCCTGCTTTCGCAGGTATGACAATTATTATTAGTAACCCTCAGTATTCCCAATTGTTTCAACAACATCTTGGTCATCTAATGGTTGTTGGTATTCCTCAACTGATGAATGGTCAGATATATCATCGTCTAGTTGTAATGTGGATTCTTGCAATTTATAGTGGTTTTTTGCAAACTTTTCTATAAGATGATGTTTTACTAAATTTTTGATTATAAGAGCATATTCATCAGCTGTTGGCATTTCTCTTTTATAATTAGGTAAGTATTTTTTGATTTTTGCAAATTCTATATTAATTTGTGCTAAAAACTCTTGCTGTTCTATGCTAATATCCTGTGGTTTTGTCATATCTATCATGGCAAACTCAAGGTCTGCAAGGCGTTCTTGCAATGCTGGTTTTTCTTCAACAAAATTTATTAACTTCTTAACCAATACGCCAATAAATTCCTGAATATTGGTTTCTGTGATAGAAGTTCTTTCTCTCTCTTCTTTTAAATTTTGTTCTTGCAATTTAACAAATTCATCATAAAAATCTTTATTTATTTCAGTTGTACTCTTAATAATCTGAGTCCATACTTCATGGATACAAGCACTCCCAGTACCATCAGCATTATAAGTTGTCGCAGCAATGTAGATTTTTTCTGCTACAGTAAATGCTTTTTGCTCTCTCCAGGTTTGCTTTATATCTAAACCACTAAGACTATTAAACAAATCACCTATTGTCTGAGGATTTTTTTGTATAACAGGACTGCTTGCTAAGAATTTATGACATGTTGTAGAATCTACTAATATTTTTAATGGAACATCTATTCCTAGCTCTTTTTGTATTATTTCTAGTTTAGTTGCAACTAATTCTGGATTTTGTCTCATTAATGTTACCAACAGCTCCAGTTCTTCAGCAACTGGAATCTCCATAGTATCTATTAACGCTTTAATTTTATGACCATCACAATATTCCATTTTATGGGTAGGATATCCTGGATTATATTGACCATTTTGGGCTAGTTTATTTTCTATATTTCCATAAGCTTTAAATAAATTATCAATAATAAGATTCACTAACTTTACTGCTTCTTTTGTATGAACGGACTGTTTATCTTGGACTAATGTCTTAAGCCTATTATCTTGATCTGGTACTATACCGTGCTGAAAAAGAAACTGTTGCACCTTAGGGTTGTCATTATAAAAATGTAATAGTGAGTGTCCGTCATTGTCTCGTGAGTTTATAGCAAAGGGGTATTTCTCTGGAGAGTTTATTACCATACTTATAAAACTGTCAAAATTGTAACTAGGAGCCAGTTTAAACACCATATTTTTAACTCTTTCATGCGTAAGATTAATATCTGGGTTGTTTGCATCTTGCATTAACTTAACAAGTTCATCTTCTGTATCCTTAAAGATAATATGACAAGAACTCAAATTAGAAAGTTTTTCTATCTGTGTAAAATCTAAATGACAACCTTCAATATAAAGCTTAGTAAGCTTAGAAAGCTTAGTAAGTTCACTAAGCTCATTAAGCTTAGCAAGCTTAGTGAGTTCATCTATTGGAGTTCCCAATTTAGTGCCTAATGAAGTATATGATAGATCAAGAACGACAAGATTAGAAAGTACACCTAACTTAGCTGCCCCTTTAGTACTTAATTTGTTGCATGACATATTAAGGGTAGTAAGGTTAGTGAGTTTAGCTATTTCATCCACAGCTACATCAGTTAATGCGGTGCATGCTATATCAAGGGCAGTAAGGTTACTGAGTTCAGCTATTTTAGCTGCACCCACATCACCTAATGGGTTGGATGATATATCAAGATTACTAATATTGCTCTCCTTTATCAGAGCTATCAACAATTCAAACTTAGCACTATCAATATCACAATTTTTTAGGTTAAGTGCTGTGATACCGGGGTTATTTTGTAGAAATAAACTTAATTTTTTTAAAATATTAGGGTTATTGGATATCCATTTCTTATCTGCAAGATCTAAAAAATTACCATCTTTTACATAGTCTTTAAAATTTACATAGTCTTCAAAATTTATTTTCATTGCTATTGTCATTGCTATTACCTAATTTGCATGCCGTATTGGACGGGTTTTTTTGTTTTGTGATGTGCATCATATAGGATATAATTAATAAGGCAACTATTATTTTTATAAAAAATTATTTTATAATCTTAAAGTGAATTAGTCGTCATTGCGAGACCATGCAAGTAGGTCGTAGCAATCCATTTCTAATCACTTTTCTAGATTGCTTCGTCGGTCTTACGACCTCCTCGCAATGACGTTATCTGTCATTGCGAGACCACATAGTGGTCGTGGCAATCCACACTTATTGGATTGCTTCGTCGACCTAAGGTCTTCTCGCAATGACGATTTTTCAATTATTGTTTTCTAAAAACTAACGCTTATGCGTTATTGCGAGGAGCCACTTTAGTGGCATTGATGCAATCCAAAAAAACGATTCAAATGGATTGCTTGGTCATTATAGGCGTTTACTCAACAATCAATCCTTTTAACTTATAGACTAACTCTAAGGCTTGCTTAGGGGAGAGTTGATCAGGATCGATTGTATTAATTTCTTTTTCTAACTTATTGAATTTTACTTCTTTTTTACTTTCTACTGGCAAGTTAAATAGACTTAAATTGTTTGATTCGGTATTTAATATATGCTTATTTTTGTACGTTGCACTTTTTTCTAATTTTGCTAAAATGTCATTCGCCCTAATTATAACAGATTTTGGTAGCCCCGCTAAGTAGGCTACATGAATTCCATAAGATTTATCAGCCGCCCCTTCTATAATATTATGCAAAAATAATATTTCTTTTCCTAATTCCTCAATAGCAACTGTATAATTTTTTAGGCTTGGCAAAAAATTACTCATGCTGGTTAATTCATGATAATGCGTAGCAAATAAACATCGACATTTGAGATTATCATGAATATATTCAAGCACTGACCAAGCAATTGATACGCCATCATATGTCGAAGTTCCACGCCCAACCTCATCTAGTATCACTAAGGAATTTTTAGTAGATTGTGCTAAAATAGCTGATGTCTCTAGCATTTCCACCATGAAAGTCGACTGTCCTGCCTGTAAATCGTCCCCTGCCCCTATTCTACTGAATATCTTGTCTACCACTCCTATCCTGGCACTTGTCGCTGGTACAAAACTACCAATTTGTGCTAATATGGCTATTAGGGCATTCTGCCGCAAAAAAGTACTTTTACCAGCCATATTAGGTCCAGTAATTAACCAAATTCTATTAGCTTCGGATAAAGTGCAATTATTGTCAATAAAGCTCTTTTTATCGTTTAATAGGCTTTGTTCAACAACTGGATGACGTCCCTTGATAACTTCAAAAGTTAAATCGTTCGTTAAAACTGGTCTAACATAATTATATTCATCGGCAATATAAGCAAAATTACAGAATACATCAAGTTGACTCAAAGAACAGCTAAGTAATCGCAGAAATGCCGTATTATCAATAACTTGCTGGCATATTTTATTATATAATTCCAGTTCAAGACTAATTGCTAAACTTTTGCTATTAACCATATCGCTTTCTAATTTTTGTAATTCAATAGTAGTATATCGACTAGCATTAGAAGTTGTTTGACGATGAATAAATTTTGTGTCTACCATCTTATCACTGTGTCTTAGGGTAATTTCAATAAACAACCCAAGCACATTATTATGTGATATTTTGAGAGTTTCAATGCCAGTATCAAGACGATATAGATTCTTTAGCTTCTCTATATGTGATTTGCCATTATTAATTAGATCATATAATTCTTGTAGTTTAGGGTGATAATGATGATTTATTATGCCGCCTTCATTGGTATTATTTGGTGCATCCTCTCTAATTGCCTGGTCTATTAAGGAATATAATTGTTCATTGCCAGATAATGGTTTGATTAAGTTCTCTATATAATCTGGCAGATTTAGCCCGTAATGAGCAATAAACTCGCCTTTTATTTCCAGTGCAGCATTTAACGTATATTTAATATTTAGCAAATCTCGTCCTGAGCCACGATTCATCATAATTCTAGATAAGCAACGTTCTAAATCTCCAGTTTTCTTGAGTAATTTTTTAATATTTCCTACTATGGCAATATTTTTATAAAAAAACTCTGTTATATTTTGTCGAGAATTTATTTGATCAATATCTATTAGTGGTGTAGATAAAAAGTGATATAATAGACGGCTGGCAGCTTTAGTAACGGTATGATCAATAGTAGCAAGGACACTACCTTTAGTTTTTCCTAATAAATTACTGGTAATTTCCAAATTCCGCCGAGTTGCCGAATCAATTATCATAAAATTATGATAATTAACCAACCGAGGTAAAGGTAGAGAAGGTATATTTTGCTTTTGGGTCAAAGATAAATATTCTAAAACACTACCAATACTACTTATTTGACATTCAGATACTTCACCTATAGCTTTTAGATCATTAATTTTATAAAAATCTAAGATAATTTTATGACATTTCTTACTAGCAAAAAAACTATCAACTTGATATGAGATACGAAAATGCAATTGGTTATTAATATTACTAGCTAATTGATGTCCTCTCAAATTTTCACTAAGTAAAATCTCTTTCGGCTTAAGACGCGATAGTTCGTTGATAATCTCATTTTGCGGAATCTCAATAACTGAAATTTCCACAGTAGAAATATCTACGTAACAAATTGACGCTTTGTTTTTTAACAAAACTAAACTTGCCAAATAATTAGGCTCACAAACATCAATTAAAGATTCCTCAGTAATAGTACCTGGGGTGATGATACGCGTTACATCCCTATGTACTACAGCCTTATAACCATCACGTTTTTTTGCCTCTTCGGGTGTCTCTAATTGATCGCAAATAGCAACTTTGTAATTCTCTTCAATTAATTTATTCAAGTAGGTCTCAAGAGCATGATGAGGAACACCACACATAGCAATCTCACAATCACCATTAGAACCTCTTTTAGTCAAAGCAATACCTAAAACTTGACTGGCAAGAATTGCATCCTCAAAAAACATTTCATAAAAATCACCCATCCTAAATAATAGAAGACAATCAAGATTAGCAAATTTGATGTCTAAATATTGTTGCATCATCTTGGTTGATTGAGCATAATTATATTTTTGGTGAAATTCTTCTAAAGTCATAACTACACATAATTATAAGAATTATACAATAAAGACGATAAGATGTCTTGCAAATAGAACGAGAATAGCTGCTTTCGTAGGATAACACAAAATAGGGTGCTTTATTGACATTAAAGCACATCTCCTAGGAGTCTGCCTACGATAACTAATAGAGACGAAGGGACTATCGAAAACATTAACGGGTTAGCTATAACTTCTCTATTTCTTCAATTGTTAGTTCGGTTAATTTACTTATAACTTCTATGGGATAACTTTCTTTCAGCATTTTTTTTTGCCATGGCTATTTTTTCTTCAGTTAAGCCTCTAGCTTCAGCATCTTCAATTTTTTGCTGCTCTACAGCTAAATTATCAAGACGGGCTTTAGTTATTTCCTCATAAGTATTAAGTTCTGCTTCTGACCAGCTAGCTTGGTCTACAGCCTCAAAGGCTCTCCTAATAATTTTATCCTTACCTATTAAATGCTCTATATCTGTTAAGGTTAATGTACTATCCCCTGCATGCTTAAAAAAGTACATCCACTTCTCTTCA
>CAJYCY020000147.1:0-15721 GCA_913698135.1 Labidopullus appendiculatus
TCCGTTATACTTTCCCCCCTTGCAACAGGGTGAAAAATAGATTTTTTTGTAGGTCAAATTTCAATATTAGCACATATGGTACACATATGAAATTCTTAAAAAGAGTAATAAAATCCTGAAAGGCTGATAAGTAATGGCGGGAGTGACGGGACTTGAACCCGCGACCTTCTGCGTGACAGGCAGACGCTCTAACCAACTGAGCTACACCCCCTTTATTAATATCTATGGCATATAGACAGCAATATATATAAAGTCAACTCTTCTGTCAAGAACTCATCAGGCATTACCTAAAAACAGTTGACAAGATATATGAAGGTTTTTAAAAATAATAATTAGTACAAATAATTTAACCTCTTAAAACTTGTTTTACAATTTCAGGTTCCTTTTGAATAATCTTAAGAAGTACCTTTGCTGCACCAGTTGGTGATCTATGCTCTTGTTCCCAATTACGTAGTGTTGCAATGCTAACTCCAAATGCTGTAGCAAATTGTTTCTGAGTTAGTTTGAGGTGATATCTTGCTTCATGTACATCAATATTTGGTAATGAAATATTATGTTTCTTTGCTTTTAGCCGACCTTTAGAATATAGGATCGCTTCTTGCATTCCAGCTAGACACTGTTAACAAAGGTGTATTTAATAGCAGCAAGAGCGATAAAAGAGAGGAAAGAAAGATCATCTTTTTCATATCGGACAACAAGCCTCCGATTTTCTTTTATTTTTCCAAAGAATCTTTCAATAGTACCTCTAAGTTTGTATTTTTCTCTATCATAAACAATTTCTGTTTTTCTATTTTTTCTGCCAGGGATAACGGTAATATTATTCTGAGACTCAAGGTTTGGTCTATTTTTATTACTATCATATCCACGGTATTTGATAACATCACATCCAACGATGTCTGCAGTTAACTCTTCTGCTACAGCAATATCGTTCCTATTGCCAGCAGTTAAAAATCCTTCTATTATGTGCCATGATGTAGTCATACCAATTCCCGAATTTAATTTAGTAAATGATTCATGCAGCAAATAGATTGAATTAGCAAGGTATTTAAATTTTTAATAGAAGAAGATATGATATATTTAAGATATATTAAGAAAAAAGAATAGATATATAATGGATTCGCGATTATTTCCTGTAAAACAAGGATTTTTTGAAAACGAAATAGAACCAATCATAGAGAAGAATTATATTTGGAAAGGACGCCCCCCAAAGATTAGCCATTATAAGGTATTTTGTGCAATAATGTATGTATTAAGAATCGGGATAGGGGGTTTTACCAAAATGCTATGGATGTTGGCAACCCATCTACCAATGCTTTAAAAGAGGTAGCGAAAAAGGAATATGGTGGAAAATCTTAATGATCTTACAACAAAGTAAAAAGTTATTAATTAACATAGTTAATTACGGATAGCACAACCTCTACATAAACACGGTGGTGGTTTAAAAGATGGGCAAAGCAAAGGAAAAAGTAAAGGAGGAATGAGTACAAAATTACATCTTGCTATGACTACGTTATGGCATATAATAGAAGGATTTTTAACTACTGGCAATAGGAACGATATTGCTGTAGCAGAAGAGTTAACTGCAGACATCGTTGATGTGATGTTATCCAAGATCGTGGATGTGATAGAAAAAAATACAAACTTAGAGGAGTTATGGTTGCTTCCCTGGATTGGTTTATCAACCTACGGTCTTCCTCGCTAATAGACGTTGACCACATACAAGTTTTAAACCTCCCTGTTTAAAACCACTTCCTCTTCTAACTTTTGACAGTTGACCTACTATCTTCGTCACTAATAGATGGTTGGTCCACTATCTTGAATAAAGTTCAATTACTAAATGTACTTCTGGCTCAAAAGGGTATGGAACATCAGAAATTACTGGAATTCTGACGAACTTACCAGACAATGAATGAGCATCAAAAGTTAAATAACCTGGTACGGTATTTTCTTGTTTGTTAGCTGTCTCGAGTATTACAGGAATTTGTTTTGCTGATTCCTTTAGCTCGATGATATCGCCTTCTTTTAATCGCATGCTTGGGATATCAGCCTTTTTGCCATTTACCTTAATATGACCATGGGTGACAAATTGTCTTGCAGCAAAAATCGTTGGGGCAATATTCATTCTGTATACAACAGCATCAAGCCTTCTCTCTAATAGACCTATAAAATTTTCACCAGTATTGCCTTTCATTTTTTGTGCAAGAGTAAAGGTGTTTCTAAATTGTTTTTCGTTAATCCGACCATAATGACACTTAAGCTTTTGTTTAGCCTTTAAGTGGACACCATAATCAGAAGTTTTAATCATACTATTCTGACCATGTTGACCAGGACGGTAATTTCTTGTATTGAAGGCATCTTTGCTATCGCCCCACAGGCTTACACCTAGTCTTCTGCTTGCCTTATATTTAGAACTAATAATTTTTGTCACGCTCTATAATCTCATAATTTCGACATTTAATATATACATTGAAATCCATCAAGTATACATCAAAATATATATATTTTAACAACTAAAGTCAACCCTCATTTCTTGAAATATCAAAAGTTATTTGTTCAACAACAGATAATCCTCAAGATTGATTATTTGGGCTGACTTAATATCCATATTGGAGTGAGAAGTAAGCAAAATAATTCCACCGTTATTGGCTTTTGAAATAATCAAGTTATATAGTAATTCTTTATTCTCTTGATCTAGGTTTGCTTCTACTTCATCCAATAACCATAAATTTGATTGGCAAGCAATGAGCTTTGCTAAAGCAACCTTTTTTTGGTTGCCAGCAGAAAGCCTGTAACATTTCTCATGCAAAATATTATATAACTTAAAATAATGTACCGAAGCTTCTAATGTTTCAAGGGAACCGTAAGTTGTGGACCAAAATCTTAGATGTTCTAATACAGTTATTTGAGATTTTAATCCAAGATTATGTCCAATATAATTGCAATAAGGTTTTTTTAAATATTTGCAATTCAATAACTTATACAAAACATTGCCACTTGTTGGATTTTGTATATTAGCAACAATTCTAAGTAATGAAGTCTTTCCACAACCATTGGTTCCTTGAAAATAAACTATAGATGACGGTAAAAAAGTCATACTAATATTAGTGAAGATACTTTTTTGCTCTATAATAAGAGTGACTTGCTCAAATGACAACATTTATGCTTGAGTATCCTCTGTAGGCTCCACCATAAGTGCTACATTATCAAGTTCTAATGTAACATTGTTTAAAGGAGTTAAAAAATCTGATGGATCAAACGTATCCATCTCTTTATTTGACTCTTCTTGTGTTTCATTACTACAAAACTTATTTTTGATAAGCATAGTAGCAGCCCCTATTATAGTTAGTCCTAAAGAAGCTATAGAATATGACCATAATCCTTGATTAGAGTTTTGCTCTTGAGAGGATGCTGTAGATGAAACAGTAGGACTTACCTCAGATGTAAGAGTATTTTCCTCAGATGTAAGAGTATTTTCCTCAGGAGTATCAGTAGAACTTTCCTCAGTTGTAAGAGTAGCTTCCTCAGGAGTATCAGTAGAACTTACTTCAGGAGTAGTAGCACTTACCTCAGAAGTAACAGTAGAGCTTGCCTCAGGAGCAGTAGTTTCCACAGATGTGGTTAAAGGGGGATAGTTTTTATCATATTCTTCCGTCAATTTAGAAAAACTGTCCCCTGATTCAAAAGAATCGTCATCCAATGTGTTTGAAAATGAATCTTCTTCATAGCGTTCACTTGAAAGCATATGACTCTTAGGTGAAGCAGTAGAATAATTATCATCTTGCCATGTAGTTAAAGAATTATTCAATGTTTTTAAAGAATCATCCAATTTGCCTAAAAAGCGATCTTTTCCATAATGCAATTCACTTGAAAGTGTATGATCCTCTGGGCTAGTAGAATAAGCATCACTAGGGAGTATACTAGTGGTGCTTTCTGTAGGAAAGGAATTAACGGTATGATGTAAGGCTGAAGTAGCCAGTAGAAATGTTGGTCCAGCAGAACTAGAGAAAATTTTCATAAAAATTATTTCCTATTTTAGTATATTAATTAACATTTAACCTAACAAGATAGTTAAAATAAACTATCTGAATTGATAGGATAGGTTCTTTATATATGAAGTCAAGATTTAATTATATAAAAAGTGAATAACAGTGTGCTAAAAAGTTCTTATATAATTTACTTTAAATATTTATTTTTTTAAAGTTAAATTAAATGAAAAGCTTAGTGGTGGGTATTTTTAGTGTATACTCAAAATAAAAGTTTAATGATTATAGCTAACCTGAATAGTATTTCATCGTCATTGCGAGACCACATAGTGGTCGTGGCAATCCATTTTTGGTCACTTTTTTGCTTTGTTGCAATTTAAAATGGCTTCTCGCAATGACGAGTTTTACCTAGGTCATTGCGAGGGGCTATAAAGAGCCTTAGTAGATTAGTTATAGTATCGGTTTTTGTTTTTTCAGCGACTTATACCTCTGATGTTACTAGGTCTTCAGCTCCTGCCAGTGAAACTGATGAATCTTGTATCACCTTTGCATCACCGTTATAATTACTTGAGATGAATTGATCTGACTCAAATGAACCATGCCCATTACAATCTTTAAGTTCTGGGTGTAATTCTTTTCCTGATTTACTCCAACACTCCAGACAAGCATTGTACATAGCACTACCTTTCTTGTAAAGAATACCACCAACAACAAATGCTGCAACTACTGAAACCACAGCCTCCACTGTATTTTTCACTGTCCATCCTTCAGCGGAAGGGGTAGTTTGGTCTTGTGGTGTTGTAGAAGATTCTGCCTGGGTAGTGTTTTTTACTATAGTAACAGCTTCTGTAGTAGTTGTTGTGCTAGAAGCTTCGTTAGAGGTGGAAGAAGTTGGTTCAGCAGTAGTGGTTTTGGTTAATTCTGCTAATACTTTAGCCTTACCTTCCAATGCAAGAGAATAATCCTCACGTAGGTCGAGAGCATCCTGGTATTTTTCTAGAGCTGCTAGAGGTTCCTTCTTAGCCAATAAAAGGTCAGCCTCCTTTACAAGCGAATAAGCTGGTTCATGGCATTTATGTTCGATTGTAACAAAACCTGCCATAGGATTTTCTTTAGGTCCATCAAAGGAATATTCTGTTATTACTGTTTCATTATCAGGGCCTATAGATTTCTTGCCTACCCAAGCACCTGGTGCGAGTTCGCTAGCTGAGTCGCTAGAGTCAATCCTTCGTTTATTTCCTACAATATTGCCTTTTTGGTCGCAAGGCTTATCTTGACAGTAAGCATATAGTGTTGTTGTAGAGGAAGACATTAGCCAATCGTTGTATAAATCTTGCTCCATTTCAAGTACAAAGCAGTGTTGATTTGGTAGAGTAGCGTTTTGATTGATAACCTTATAATGAGCGTCACGAGCACTTCTATGATGAACTACATCGGAATTCTCTGAAGGTTCTGCAGATTGATGATTAGGATTATATTCTGTAGGAAATGCACCAACGCTTTTCAATGCTTCGCTGACCATTAGCCCTAAGACAAGTCCTTTAGGAATAGATGAAATAACATCAGCAGCCATATCAAACAAATTGCCTGATTGAGGATTTGCCTCAGGTTCAATGAGTTTAAGACGGGTAGCTTCGCTCAGCTCTGTCTTGTTAAACATATCTTTGTCAATGTTTCCTTGTTCGTCAAGGGCGGCGTATTTTTTTATAATATATTTTAGGAAGGCTGTTTTTTCTGAATCAGAGAATTCTTTAAGTAACTCTTCACTATCTGGGCTGTTAAAGGCATTTGCCAGACTATTAATTTGAGTTTCAGTAAGGCTTTTTTTTATGTTCTCAGCTTCCTTTTTCTTAGTTTTAAAATACTTACTACGTGTAGATGCTTTATTGTGTTGTGGTGTCATAAAAATTTATTTCCTATTTAATAATATTGGTTAACATTTTTTTAACAAGATAGTTAATATAAACTATCAGAATTGATAAAATAGCTTTTTCATAAAGAAGTCAAGATTTAATTTTAAAATTGTTTAATAAAAATAAAATAGTGAAATTTGGTTTTTTGCCATTCTTAGCAATGGCGGGAATCTAGTATAGACCTCGCACCAAAGAAGGGATGATATAAAATATAAATATTTTTCAAATTAAATTGCATGAAAAGCTTAGTGTTAGGTATTTTTAGTGTATACTCAAAATGAAAGTTAATGGTTATAGCTATCCCGAATAGTATTACTTAGTCATTGCGAGGAGCCACTTTAGTGGCAACGAAGCAATCCAGGAAAGTGATTAGAAATGGATTGCCACGCTTACATACGTTCGCTCGCAATGACAGCATAATACTAGTCAAGTTAGCTATAAAACAAATTTGGAGTGGTTAATATGAATTATGATTATCTTAAAGAAATATCTGTTGGAGAGGATGTTTATAAAATTTTTGATATAAATAAGGCGGCAAGTGATATTGGGCTTGAGTTAAAGCGTTTGCCTTATAGTTTAAGGATATTATTTGAAAATGTTCTGCGTCTAACTGGTAGCCAAGAGAAGTTGTTGCTATTTAAAGAATGGCTTAAGGCAAGGAAGTCCGGGGCTGAGATACCATTTATGCCAGCTAGGGTACTGATGCAGGATTTTACTGGCGTTCCGGCTATTGTTGATTTAGCTGCTATGCGTGATGCTATGAAAAAACTAGGGAAGAATCCATTAAAGATTAATCCTTTGATACCTGTTGATCTGGTAATAGATCATTCGGTACAAGTCGATTATTATGGAACAAACGAAGCTTTTGCTAAAAATGTCACAATGGAAGTAGCTCGGAATATAGAGCGTTATGAGTTTTTAAAATGGGGGCAGGAAGTATTTGATAATTTTAAAGTAGTACCCCCGGGAACAGGCATTTGTCATCAGGTTAATTTGGAATATTTAGCTAATGTTGTGTGGACTAAACAACAAGAAGGGGGAACTTTTGCTTATCCGGATACATTGGTTGGTACAGATAGTCATACTACGATGATTAATGGTTTGGCAGTTCTTGGTTGGGGAGTAGGGGGGATTGAAGCTGAGGCGGCAATGCTTGGTCAGCCCCTATCAATGATTATACCCGAGGTAATTGGCTTTAAATTGACTGGCTCTTTAAATGGGATGATTACTGCTACAGATTTGGTGCTAACCGTTACCCAAATGTTAAGGAAGAAAAATGTCGTTGGCAAATTTGTCGAATTTTATGGAGATGGATTGGACTTTTTAACATTGGCAGATAGGGCAACTATTTCAAATATGGCTCCTGAATATGGTGCTACTTGTGGCTTCTTTCCAATTGACAATGAGACTATCAAATATCTTAACTTGACGGCTAGAGAGCCAAATCGCATAAAATTAGTAGAGCAATATGCCAAGCTACAGTCATTATGGTACGAATCGACAATTATTCCAGAATATACTGAGACATTAGAGCTGGATTTATCTACTATCGAAGCTTCTTTAGCAGGACCAAGACGTCCACAAGATCGAGTTAACCTAAGAAATGCTGCTAGTAATTTTAACAGTGAACTAGCTTCTTTAACCAAAGGTGATGTTAATATTGATAAAAAATACCCTGTGACTGAGCATTATAATATAGGGCATGGGGACATAGTAATAGCGGCAATTACTAGCTGTACCAATACTTCTAATCCTAATGTAATGGTTGCTGCTGGCTTGCTGGCTAAAAAAGCAGTAGAACTTGGATTAGTGAAAAAGCCATGGGTTAAGACCTCATTGGCTCCTGGTTCAAAAATAGTGACAGAATATCTGAAGAAAAGTGGGCTTGATCAATATCTCAATGATTTAGGTTTTAATCTTGTCGGCTATGGTTGTACTACTTGTATCGGCAATTCTGGGTCACTGTTGCCGGAAATAGAAGAGACTATTACCAAAAACAATCTGGTTGTTGCTTCGGTGTTATCTGGTAACAGAAATTTTGAGGGCAGGGTGCATCCTCTAACCATAGCTAGTTATCTTGCCTCTCCGCCGCTAGTTATTGCTTATGCTATCACCGGTACTATCAACATTAATCTTGCGACTGATGTGATAGGAAAAAGTCATGATGGTAAGGATGTTTATCTTAAGGATATTTGGCCTACTCAACATTCGATACAGAAAATAATTGAGGAATCTATTGACTGTAAAATGTTTAAGGAGAAATATAGTGATATATTTTTAGGTGATAAGGAATGGCAAAATATTAAGGTAACTAAAAGTGATACTTATAATTGGAATAAAAATAGTACTTATATCAATAATCCACCTTATTTTGAAGGTATCGAGCATATATCCAGTGAATTGGGTGATATAGAATCTGCTAGAATATTAGCCATCTTTGGCAATTCTATTACTACTGATCATATATCGCCAGCCGGAAATATTAGTAAAACAAGCCCTGCTGCTAAATATTTAACCGAGCAGGGTATTTTACCAGCAGATTTTAACTCTTATGGATCACGGCGTGGCAATCATCAAGTAATGATGCGTGGGACTTTTGCCAATAATAGGATTAAAAATGCTATGTGTCCTGGAATTGATGGGGGGATAACGATCAATCAACGTAATGGTCAACAAATGAGTATTTATGACGCTTCTGAGGATTATAAGGCTCATTCTATCCCTTTAGTCATTTTTGCGGGTAAAGAATATGGCTCTGGTTCGTCGAGAGATTGGGCAGCAAAAGGTACTAGTTTACTAGGAGTAAAAGCGGTAATTGCTGAAAGTTTTGAAAGAATTCACCGGTCAAATTTAGTTGGTATGGGTGTTTTACCGCTTGTACTCACTTCTACTACGGTAAGTGATTTAAAACTTGATGGTTCTGAATATATTACAATTACAGGCTTAAGTAATAAAGTAGAGCCTTATAAACAACTTAGTTGTGTTATCAAGAGGAAAAGTGGTATAATTGAAACTATCGGCGTAATATTACAAGCTTTTACAGATAATGAGATAGATTATATCAAATATGGTAGTATAATGCACTTAGTGGTTAAGAATTTTAGTAGTTAAAAAGTTGAAGAGATGAAAATGGATAAGGAAATTAAAAAATATATAGCAGCAGGAAAAACTAATCTTGTCGTAACTTATATATTATTTTTATGTGGAATAGTTGCTCCGTTACTACCTATTATTGGAGCAGTTTTTGCCTATATTAATAAGGATATTAAAAATAAATATTTAGCCAGTCATTACATTTTTATACTTCGTACTTTTTGGATAGGGCTTGTTGGTATGATGATATCTATAATAACCACTATAATACTAATTGGACCTGTATTGTATATATGTTTGTTGGTGTGGTTTATATTAAGGATTGCTATGGGTTTTAAATATTTATTAAATGGTGTAGAACATCCGAACTACATGACTTACTGGATAAAATAAAATGGATTTGCAAACTATACTCGGCAAGCAAACTGCATATATAGATGTGTACGATAATAGTTTATTACAGCCAATTAGTCGTAAATTTGCTAGAGAGCAATTACAGATAATAGGTGATTTACCTTTTTATGGCTTTGATATTTGGAATTGTTATGAGGTCTCTTGGCTAAACAAAACTGGTAAACCTGAGATACGGATATTGGAATTTATGGTGAGTAGCGATTCACCTAATATTATAGAATCAAAGTCACTAAAACTTTACTTAAATTCTTTTAGTAATACTAAGCTTAGCAGTTCAGAGCAAGTAATAGAGTTAATTACCAGGGATTTAGGTCTAATATTTGGATCAGATGTAATAGTGTTTTTAAAAGATTTAGAGTCATATGATGGCACTAGGTTGCAATCTTTTTCAGGTATAAATCTCGATAGGTTAGATGTGACGATTACTAGTTTTGAAATTAGTCAAAATTTGCCAAAATTATTGGAAGATAATACGAAGATCGTCGATGAGGTAATATATTCTAATTTGCTCAAATCAAATTGTTTAGTGACTAATCAACCAGATTGGGCATCAGTACAAATTAGCTATCGAGGCAAAAAAATTGACCATAGTTCTTTATTAAAATATTTGGTGTCATTTCGTAATCATAATGAGTTTCATGAACAATGTGTTGAGCGTATTTTTTGTGATATTAGTAAGTTTTGTATACCCGATGAATTAACTGTTTATGCCAGATATACAAGACGTGGAGGCATAGATATTAACCCTATAAGGTCTAGTAGCAATCTAGATATTACAAAAATTAGCAATTTAAGACATATTCGTCAATAATTACTGAGTAGCTAACATTAATTTGTTGTATATATATTTATAATAAGGTATTTTTAGTGGAAAAAATATGAGCAAAAGTAAGCTATAGCTACAAGAAAGTGATTAGAAATAGATTGCTACCACTACATGGTCTCGCAATGACTTATAGAATATAGATTTAATTATCTCCTGTATTGAAACGAATTCAGGAAATTTAAGAGTGTTAGATGTTTGAGCAATTACTTGATTTCTCTTCTATATATTTTATTATGGAAGGGATGGTAGTAACACTGAAATATAGCTTAGTTTCAGTGTTATTTGGATTGATTATTGGTACTTTACTAGCAATTTGTAAGGTAAGCAAAAGTCATGCCTTAAGGCTATTTGCTAATTTTTATACATCAATTTTTCGTGGTACACCACTACTTATCCAACTTAGTATAATTTATTTTGGTTTGCCTGGTGTAATTGGTATTAAGCTTGGAGTATTCGCTGCAGGTACCATAGCTTTCTCATTAAATTCAGGGGCATATGTTTCGGAAATAATCAGAGCTGGAATGAATGCTGTTGATAAGGGGCAGATTGAAGCGGCTAAGGCGTTAGGCATACCTGAAAGATTAATGATCAAAGATATCATCTTACCGCAAGCTATAAGAAATATTTTACCTTCATTGGTTAATGAGCTTATTAACCTAATCAAAGAATCATCGATTATATCAATGATCGGTGAAATGGATTTAATTAAGAGAGCTCAAATAGTATCACTGGAACATTATACTTATTTTACGCCTTTGTTAATAGCAGGGCTTTGTTATTATGTTATGGTAATAATTATTAGTAATTTAGCCAAAATTCTTGAGAAAAAATTAACAATTGGTATTGAATAGGATTTGTTTATATGTATTTAAGTGAAATATGCATCAAGCGTCCAGTATTTGCAACAGTTCTGAGTCTAGTAATTGTTATTTTAGGAGCTGTATTTTTTACTAAACTACAAATTAGGGGGATTCCCGATATCTCTTTTCCTGTAATAACAGTACATGCAGATTATCCTGGGGCAGATGCTCTTTATATGGAAAAAGAGATTACCACTCGTATTGAAAAGGCTCTAAAAACTATAAAAAATCTTGATTCTATCACTTCCCAAAGTACGACAGGTAGTAGCTATATCTTTTTAACATTTTTATCATCGGCTAATATCGAAGTATCCTTAAACGATGTTCGAACTAAAATTGCTGAGATAAGTCGTATATTGCCAAAAGATATGCAAGCACCTCGTGTTAGTAAGCAAGATGGAAATAAGTTTGTTGATTTGATCTTAACTGTTAGTAGTGAGGTATATAGTGATTTACAATTAACCAAAATTGTTCAAGAGAGTGTTAAAAGCGTTTTAGATAAACTTGAAACAATAGGTGAAGTTAAAGTACATGGTAAAGATTATTCTATGCGGATAGAGCCAGATCCGGTAAAATTATATCAGCATAAAATGTCGGTGTTGGAAATTGAAAATGCTATAAAAAAACAAACTACTTCTTATCCGGCGGGAACTATTAAAACCGCCAGTCGTGATTTTGATATAAGATTAGATGGTTCTTTAAGTAAACCGGAACAGTTTGAACAAATTATATTAAAAGTCAACGATACTAGTATATTAAGGTTACAAGATGTTGCTAAAATATATTTAGCTCCTCCAGAAGATGATGTAATTTTTAGATATAACGGCAAAAGCTCGGTAGCACTTACAGTAAAAAAACAATCAAAGGCAAACTTTCTTGATTTATCTAAAGAAGTTAGGTCGTCACTAGATAAAATTAAAAATAATCTACCTAAAAATATAACAATTGATATAGCCTATGATGCATCGATTCCAGTTAATGCCTCAGTCAAATCAGTATTCTTCACGATCTTTGAAGCATTAATTTTAGTTATAATAGTAGTATATTTATTCCTGGCATCAGCAAGAATCACTTTGATACCACTTGTAACTATTCCGGTATCGTTGATTGGTACATTTATTTTCATGTATTATTTAGGGTTTTCTATTAACACATTTACCCTTTTAGCAATGATATTGGCTATTGGTTTGGTGGTAGATGATGCAATAGTAATGCTGGAAAATATTTTTAGATACAATGAGATGGGGCATTCTGCTATGGAATCTGCCATCCTGGCATCTAAGGAAATTGGTTTTGCTATTATAGCAATGACTATAACACTTGCCTCAGTATTCTTACCAATAGGTTTTATTGATGGATTTATGGGTAAGTTATTCATTGAATTTGCTTGGACCTTAGCATTCTGTGTGTTAGTTTCTGGTTTTGTTGCTTTAACTTTGACGCCAATGATGGCAAGTCGCATGATTGGCAAAAATGACCAACCTTCCTTAGGGTTTTTAGTTAAATTTGACCAGTTTATTAAATTAGTCCAAAGCAAGTATTTGGTCTATTTAAATCTTGCTTTTGATCATAAAAAGCAATTCTCACTTATTATTGCCCTATCTTTAGTGCTGCTAGTCGTTAGCTTTATCTTTGTCCCAAAGGTGTTTATTCCCCAGGAAGATGATGGATTAGTACAGGTTTCCTTCTCTAGTCCTCAAGGCTCTAATAGTGAACAATCAGAAAAAGCAGTAATAGAAGTTGAGAAAATACTTAGTTCTTACAAAGATATATTAGGTTATTTGATGATGATTAATCAAGGAGGTAGTGGTCATGGTTTTGTGCCTCTTAAAGACTGGAAGGTAAGGTCAATGTCACAAACAACTATAATAAACTTACTTAATCAGCAATTTCAACAAATAACTGGAATATCGGCTTTTGCAATGCCACACCGTTCACCAATTAGCGGTAATGCTGAATATGCTGTGGAATTTACTTTACAATCCTCGCTTGAATATGAGCAATTAGTTCAAATATCAGAGAAATTCGTCGATGCTATGAAGAAAAAACCAGCTTTTATGAATATGAATGTTTATAGTAATGTAGATTTCTCTCCGATCATTGACGTAATTGTTAACCGAGATAAAGCTTACCTTTATGGTGTGAGTTTAGAAAATATAGGGTTAACATTGCAATATTTGCTAGCAGGAAAGCAGCTGGGTGATTTTAGAATGGGCAATGAACTGTATGATATAACTATGCAATATAATTTAAAACATCGTAGTAATATTGATCACTTTAGTAAGATACTGATACCAACTAATAAACCAACTAATAATTTATTGCCATTAAATGTCGTGGCTAATATAGTTGAGAAAGTATCTATCAAATATTATAATCACTATAATAATGCTAGATCAGTAACCATCTCGGCAGATTTAGCCCCAAACCAAAAAATTACCGATGCAATAAAGCAAGTGAATAACATAGCTAATGAATTATTGGATAATAATACCACTATTCTAGAATATATTGGCGAAATTAAGCAAAAGGCTGAGTCAGAAGGTACTATGACTACTACATTCTTATTTGCTTTATTGTTTATTTACTTAGTGCTTTCAGCACAATTTGAAAGTTTTACTGACCCGATATTAATCCTTATTGCTGTACCATTTTCATTTACTGGTGGCGTATTAGCACTCTGGATATTTGGTAATACGTTTAATATGTATAGTGGTATTGGCTTGCTCACTTTAATTGGTTTGATCACAAAAAATTCTATTATGATCGTAGAATTTACTAATAACTTAAGAAGCCAAGGATTAAATATTAGAGAAGCTGTAACTAAAGCTTCTAGCTTAAGGTTTAGACCGATTCTAATGACTACTCTAGCAACCATTTTTGGGGCAGTATCATTAGTTATTGCCTCAGGAGCAGGAGCCGAAGCTCAAAAGTCTATTGGTTTAGTAATAGTTGGTGGTATGACTATTGGTACTCTATTTACTATATTTGTTATTCCAGTTTTATATCAAAGTTTTAAAAGGGAATCATTAACTTAATGTTATGTATGGATATATAAAAATATCATTGCGAACTGGCTCCTCGCAATGACGGTAGAATGCTCACTCATATATTAGACTTCCTGTATAAGTCAAAAATAGTTAGGGGATTTTTAGGAGAAACGAGACCGAACACCGCAGCGTATATAGACGATTGTTACGGAGCGGAGGCGGGTTTCGACGACAAAATCACCAGCTAGATTGACTTATGCAGGAAGTCTATTATCGCCTAATTCAATTGCTTTACTATATCTGATTATTTTATTCTATTAACCGAGGCAGGTGAGAAAAAATCGCCTTGCATAGCATCAATTTTTAGGTTGATTAAAAATTTGGCAATCTTACCATTCTCAACAAATTCTGCTACAGTTTGAATACCCAAATCCTCAGAGAGGTTAATTAATCTTTTAATGAAGTCTTGACTTTGCAGATCGCTAGTTATGTTACGTACGTAACTACCATCAATTTTAATAATATCTATTGGCAGATTTTGTAACTGTTTAAATGAAGTAAACCCAGAGCCAAAATCATCTAAAGCAAATTTACAACCATATTTTCTTAATCTGTGCATAAAGTACGTTATTTGTTGATAATGCTGATTAAGGCTAGTTTCAGTAATTTCGATAATTAATCTTCCTGAAACATCATATGTTTGTAATAATTTTTCTGCTATTACTAGCAAAGGAGAATCTAATGTGCCAATATTTGAAATATTAACTGATAGCATCAAGTCTGGATTAGCATCTAATTCTTTGATTGCCATTTCTAGCACTACTTGATCTACTATAAAAATTAAACCTTTCTTTTCAGCCTCTGGGATTATTGCTCCTACAGAACACAGATAGTTATTTGTATCAGGAATCCTTAATAAACATTCATAGTAATGAGCTTTCATTGTTTTACGGTCAATAACTGGCTGATAAGCAAAAACCATTGTTTTGTTTAATAGGGATTTTCTTAAGAGATTGAGTTGTTTATTGGACTCTTTAATGCATTCTATATTATAATATTTAGAGTCATACTCACGATAATAATTTTGGTCACCTTGATAAGAAGTTAGCCAGTTTAATAAATTATAAATCTCTTCTGCTTTGTTGCTAAATTTGGGAAACTCTATGCTAGCAATACTACAATTCATATAAACTGTAGGTAATAGATCATCAACATAAAGTTGGGATAATAAATGTATTTTTAGTGCAATTTCCTTGACTATATTGGGGTCTAATGTAGATAAAACTAATAATATTTGATCATGTTCAATCTGTTTATAAACCGATGTGATGGAATCGGTGATTAATTCAGTACAAACTTCAAAAATAATTTTATTAAGTTTGTCAATTATTTGAATATCGCCCATTATAGCATTCAATTCGTCATAATTTAGTAACTTAAAAGAAATATAATATCCACGTTCTACTTTATCAAGCTCAAATTGTAAATTTCTAAATTTCGCATCTAATTTTATCATAACTAAACTAATATAATTTACTAAATACTAAAATCCTAGTAGAATGATACAAGTAAAAGTTTTATATTATAAAATTATGAGCAAAATAAATAGAATAAAAAGCAAATTAGATGTGTTAAAACCACA
>CAJYCY020000149.1:0-10377 GCA_913698135.1 Labidopullus appendiculatus
CCAAGTGCGCCTATCGGAATTCCAGCTGTCAATGCTAAAACCTTGGACGTAAATAAATCAGCTTATTTTGTGTGGTAAGATTCGTATAGGCAGCAAAATCTCCCTTGTGGCTAATGGACAGGGTGTCGGCAGGGGGAATGGGAAAAGGGAAAAAGGGTGGTTTTCCAAGTAACAGTGTTAATAAATTAAAAGTTGTAAAGAGCGAACTAGAAGAAAGGCATATGTGTTTTTTATAGTAATATGATAATTTTTTTATAAAATATCTAATAAATATATTGCAATGTATTGTAATGTAATGTATACTTAGTAAGTAAGATAATTTAGGAGTAATACTATGAACAACAATATTGAAAAATATTCAGAAGAAGATGAGAAATTTTTTGCTGAAATGTCATATCAAGAATCTACAGCGGCTTTGCTTGAAATTCGCTCTCAAGATCCGGATTATATCGAAGCTTGGGAAGAAATTCAAAGAGAAGCAGAACTAGAAAAGCAAATGATACAAAAAATAGCAGATATAGAAAAATCTAGAGGGAACGAGGTTGATTATTGTATTATTCACACTATGGCTTTTGATTATAGTCAATACGATACAGAAACCAATCTACCTTACGTTTCTTCAACACGAACTAAGTTTTACTATTTTTCAAAGAATTAAGCATTTTTAACGCGAGTTGCCAATTAATTTTGGTTATAAAAAGCTTCTATTGGAAGTAAATTTCTGATAGAAGGTTTACGATCCTGCAACTGATAATTGATTAAACAAGATATCATATGGCTAAATGCATTAGTAACCGATCTATGCCTAGAATGCTCTAGTTTATCAAGAAATTTAAGTTTACCTATTACGCTTTCTATTAAAGCTCTCTTCAGCAGCATAATCTTATCCATGATAGGCATTAACATGTTTTTCATATTCTTTTTTACTCACGTTATTAGCTAAATACCTTGCGAATATAGGTCAGTAAATAATTCTTTGGATATACCCACGATCTCCAAAAACTTTACCAAAAATTCCACTAATCATTGATTCTAGCCCTTTCCGATCATCTTTATTGCCACTGCTAAAAGATAGCTTGACCAAATTACCATCTGTATCAATAATTAAATGTAATTTAAAGCCAAAGAACCACCCTTTGGTAGTTTTGCCACGTGCTGCTATTCCTTGGAAAACTTTATGTGAATAGATACGATAGTTTTGGCATACCGCTATACTAGTAGCATCAACAAAAGAAAGACCTGTGCATTCCTTAAGTAAATGATGTAATAATACTACTAAATATGGCATGTTTCTACCTATTAATTTGGTAAAATGTTGGTAAAAAATCTTCTTGATGGTCGTGCATAATTGCCTCTTGGTAATAATGTTTAAAACAGTCGTAGCAAGAATCATAGTAACCAAGTAATATTGTTAGCACTTCACTTGTTGATAAATAATTACTTATACCTGGTTTAGCTATGCTACTATTAATTGTAGGAAATTTATTTGACAAACTTTTTATAAAATCATCGACAAAACAATAAATTGTAGTAAAATCTTTTTTCATAGGTTATTTTTTATTATTGGAAATCATAAAATAACCTATACTCCTCTTAAAGTCTACCTTCTACACTTACATTAATTGGCAACTCGCGTATTTTTAACAAAACATGGTTAATTCTTTGAAAAACAAAAAAATACTTAATTGTACAATTAGTACTTATTTAACGATCTCTTTACTTAATAAGTTAGAAAATATTATTATTTCAAACAAAACAGCCGGCAACTATAAGTATACTAGTGTTTCTGACTTATTACGTAATGCACTTGTAGCCCACAAAAATGGCATGACATTAACTGCTCATGATATAAAAGATTTGAGTACGAAAAATAAACGCCCTTATTCTTTACGAGTTCCACAAGAATTATATGACTTCTATTTGACTTTCCCTCAAAATGTTAAATCAGAAATTTTTGAAAGAGCAGTTAGGACATATACTCAATTAACCTGAAGAGTTGCAGAAATGGTTAACAGTAATAGTTTGGAAGTTATCATTTATTAAGGTACGTAACCTATCTTTATAATCGCCGATGTTGCTAAAAAATTTGTTTATTGCTTCCGCAAATTGTTCGAAATTATGATAAAATTTATTATTAGTTGTAATACTGTGCATAAACTTCCATAATCTCTCAATTGGATTAAGATTTGGGCTGTATGGCGGTAAAAATACCATCTCTATCTTACTATTTGCTACATATTCTTTCACTTTCTTGGATTTGTGGTAACTAGCATTATCACAGATTAAATATATTTTTTCCTTGTCACTATTCTCTTCTTCCAATCTCTGTAGGAAATTAACTATCTGCTCCCCATTTATTTTGGGGTTCTCTGTGCTTACTAACTGTAAATTAACTAGGTTAATAGCACCAATCATGTGCTTTCTTCTCCAGCCACTGAATGTTGGTAAGGTCTTATCTTGGTTCTTTCTTATCCAACCGCACCTTGCCCTTGCTTGATACTGAGGATGAACACCGTCCATAAAATATATGGCTTCCTTATCTCTGAGATTCCCTTTTAGTAAACTGTAGTTTAACTTAAATAATTCTTGCTTGTCAAAATCCAGCTTAGCTGGTACTACTTTCGGCTTCTTGTAAACAAACCCCAGTTTGTATAGTAATTTTGTTACTCCCGTTATCGTATATGTCACACCATATTTGTTCTCAATGTGATGCATGATATCTTTAGCATAAACATAATTATTTGCTTCTAGGTGATTCACTAATTCTGCCTGCTCAACATCATTTAATTTGCTTGTGCTACCTCCGTTGTTAGTATCAAGCTTATTGGCTTTTTGATAATCAACAATATGTTTTCTTATTGCTTCGTGGCTCAGGAGTAGTACCTTAGCAATCTCTACATTACTATACCCATCGTCATACATCAAAACTGCCTTAATACGATCACGTATCCGTCCGTCTCGTTCTGTCTTATGACGTTCCTTCAATTTTTCTCTTTGTTCTTCTGTCAATACATTCTTACTCATAATCTCATATACTCTATAATATCTCTCCTATCTTTGCAACCCTTCATTTATTAGTATTATATATCAAACTTTAAGAAAATAAACCCGATGAATGCCATTATTATCCTTTAAAACTTCTGCTAGTTCTTTTGCTTCAGCATCTCCTATCTGCTTTCGTTGAAGGTACAAGACTCCTTTATTTGAGTTGGTTATTTTATATATTTTATCTGAAATTTGCTAAGGTAAGTAGAATTGGCAATGACGTCAATAAAACCAATCAATAAAGTTTTCAGTTAGTCTTTAAGAAAATAACAATACAAGACTAACTGAAAAAGTAATTGAATTTTTTCTAGTTTATAGTTATACCATCAATTTCTATATAGTGGTTCTCTAGCTCTTCAATTAATAACTCTAGTTTAGGATCAATATTATTAGGATTAACATCATAATTTTCATTGTCGCCAAAACTCATCATTATTTTGCTGACAATATTTTTATTATTTAGAATTTTTACAAGTTTCTCTGCTACTTTATGACTAAAAATATTGTGACCTAGTGTTAGTTCGGTTAGAGTCCTATTAATTTCTAAAGCCTTGAAAAGTTGTAAAGCCCCCTCATTACCAATATTATTACCATTAATATGTAATCGTTTAAGGGTTCTATTATTTGCTAAAAATTCAGCCAATATTATTGCTCCTTGTTCACCAATATCATTATGTTCAAGGTCTATTTCGTCCAAAGTATTATTATACTCTAACGCTTTAACAAGGTACTTTACTCCTTTATAGCCAATATTGCTTTCACCAAGATTTATGTTGGTTACAGTCTCATTATACTGTAAATCTTTACTAAGTATCTCAGCTCCTTCTGACAAAATACAGTTTCCAGCAAGATTAATATGGGTTATAGTATCGTTATACCGTAACATACTACTTAACGACTCTATTCCCCAATCCCATATATCAATATCTCTAAGATCTAGGTATTTTACAGAGTTATTACGTTCTAGAACCCTAGCAAGTTTTCCAGCTCCCCAATTTCCAATATAATTTCCACTAAGGTTTATTGCCGTTATATTATTATTGTTCTCCAAACTTTCCGCAAGAATAAATCCTCCATTTTGGGTAATATGATTTTCTGCTAGCTGTATTTGACATAAATTTTTATTTATTTTTAGAACTTTGGCAAATCGAATACTTCCCCTATTAGTAATCTCGTTGTGGCACATATTTATGTGACTTACAGCATTATTGTTTTCTAGGGCTTCGGCAAGCCTATGCATACCTATATCACCAATTTTATTGTTGCTCAAATCTACTCGGGTTACTGTGTTGTTGTTTTGCAAAAACTTCGCCACTATCTTTACTCCCTCATCGTCAATATTACTATTACGAAGATTTATGTGGGTTAGCGTTTTTTTATTTTCTAAATCTTTGCTAAGTAGCTCGATACCACCACTACTACCAATATTATGGTTGCTAAGATTTAGGTAGGTTAATTTTTCATCAGCTTGTAGTTTTTTCTTAGCTTGGTTTAGTGCAAAAGAAATATCACTTGTTAATTTAACTTGTTTATTATTTTCTTGTTGATTTTTAATATTGGTCACCATACAATTAGCTCCTATTTTTTCTTTTAGAAAATAGTGGCACGGGGGTTAGATTTTAAAAATTTGCTATTCTTTGCTCTAACCTCAGTGATTGACACCACACCACGCGGGTCACTACTAATATATTACCCTTATCACTAATATAGTCCAGAGAAGTTTTATCACCTAGGGTGTTTTTTATGAAATTCAATAAGTCTGCGGTAAAATGGAGACAGTGGATAAAATTATTGTTATAGTTAGGGGCTAATTATTTTAGGTTTTTTATCTAAAATTGACCAAGGTAAGTAAGCTCGGCAATGACGCATAGGCGTCAGCAATTATCTTTTTTACTTTTTTATAAAAATAAATAATAGTTGATTATCTAATAAATAGTTCATATTTCTATTGAACCTATTTATAATAAAATTTAAATGACCTTTATCAGTTAACCGTTTTTATATGTATTTTTATAAAATACATAATAATTAATTATTTAGTAACAAAACTCCGCTTCTGTTGCAATAATTTATGGCAAACTTCAAGTAACTTACGCATACAAGCAACTATCGCAACTTTCTTAGGTTTAAAACTATTAACATAGCCTATCAGCCGAGTAACCCACTCCCATTGCTGAGAGTGAGTCCTCTAAGAACCGTGCTTGCAGTAGAGTAGGCTGCCAACGAGTTACTTCCATTGAGAAAGTACTTTTCCAACCGCCCCTCTCCGAACTACGCATGATCCTTTCAGTATCACGTAGCTCTCCAGTAATCCATTACGCCGAAAGTTTTTTTCCATCATATTTACCATAGTGGATATTTCCATGGCATTCCTGACAAACAATCAAGGTTTTACGATTTCTAGCCAGCATCCTCTTTTGCCACTCAGTTTTAGTAGCACCTTTTCTCTCAAGATTTGCGAGTTTCTTTATATGGTGTACCTCTATTTTATTCTGAGAACCACATAACTCACATTTCTGTGCTTCAAGGCGTTGTACTAATTCACTGCAGTTGCTCCAGATTGGCTCTGGTAATTGTTCACCGATGTTCACCCATTTATTCCACTTTAGTGATATTCCGCCAAAATGTGTAACAAGTGGTTTCTTCAACTCACGTTCTCGTTTAACAAGAATAACTTTTTTGTCACCCTCGTCTGTTTTGATTGTTGTGCCATATCGTCTATAGATTTTTGTGCATGTAGTTTTGTATTTACTAGCTAATGTTTTAACTAGTGATACTTCTGTCATATACTTCAACTTACCGAGTGTATGAAGATTATATGCCATACGATAATACTGCACAACTCCTCTATATTCTGCCTGATATTGCGAGACTATGCTATAAGCATCATCGATTGTGCGTTGTGGTAAATGTATTGGTTTCCCATTTTTCATATACTTTTTGCATTTCTCTTGTTTTACTATAGCTGGAATTCGTAGTCCAATACTGCCGTTGATACAGCGTTGACCTCTGTGGTCATGCTTACTATTGTCGTGTAGTATATGTACTTCGTATCCTAAAAATTTAGCTTTTTGACTACTTGCGTTAGTAATCAATGTTTTATTAGCATTGAGTTCGAGTTTTAATTTGTTACTTAAAAAACCAGCTATTTTTTGCTTGATTTGTGTAGCTTCCTCTTTAGATCCCGTTAGTCCGAGCAGAAAATCATCAGCATAACGTACATACCACAATCGCCGAAAATTAGGATCATTTGGATCGCCATTCGGGACGAGTTGTCGTTTTTACAAAAATATCGAACGGGAAACGTAGAGAGGTCTCAAGTTTTTTGCCATTCAGTTCAAGGTTCTGAAATACGAATTTTATCATTTTGTGTTTTTGAAGGCTTTCAGAACCCTGAAAAGTTTTATATGATATAAGGCTCCTATGTTTCTATACAGTTTGTGTTGTCTCCGATACATAACCAATTTTTGAATATTCTTTGAGCCTTTTTTCTGCCATTTTTAAAAGCATAGGTACTTGATTATCAACGTAATCATAAATGACTACTTCTTTTTTATGTGCATACGTTCTATGCAACCTTCCAGCATATTGAGCTAATGTTCCATGCCACGAGATTGGCATGGTTAGAAATAGCGTATCCAAACGCTTGTCATCAAACCCCTCACCAATATAACGTCCAGTTGCAATTAGAATTCTTTCCTCCTCATCAGATATGGCGTCAAGCTATAGTTTAACTTCTGTACGCTTTTTTATATTTTGTCCCCCGACCATTACAATAACATTTTTGCAAAATTGAGATAAATATTTCTCAAAAAATGCAACATGCTCCTTACGTTCAGTCAGTATTAATGGGCTGCCTCCCGATTTTAAGGCACATAAAATATCTGTGATAATCAGCCTATTTCTTTGTTGGTCATTTATCATTTCTGAATAAATATGGCTGATCGATGATTTTTTTTCAGAAGGTGTGTTCAGATTAAACTTTGTATTTTTCAATATTACTTTATGGCTAAATGCTCTTAGTAAAGCTTGTTTCTTAGCATCTACTTTATAACGTATGGAACCACATTGCATAAATATGATTGGATGATGTCCATCTTTACGGGTAGCTGTAGCAGTAAGCCCTAACATATATTTTGCCTTACAACTTCTTATTACCTGTTCAAAACTAACGGCTGATAAATGATGACACTCATCCACAATAATATGACCATACTCCGCCACGATGTCATTAACAACATTACTTTTTATTAAACTTTGAATAATGGCAACGTCAATGATGCCACTTGGTTTATATTTGCCACTGCCAATCATGCCTATTTGATCATGTGGTAAATCTAAAAATACTTTTAATCTTTCAATCCACTGGTCTAATAATTGCCTACGATGCACAATAACCAATGTATTAGTTTTCCTTTTAGCGATCATATGTGTACCAATTACAGTTTTTCCAAAGGCTGTTGTAGCGGCAAGAACACCAATATCATACTCTGAAAGCTTTTTTACAGCCTTTTTTTGTTCACCCGTTAATTCTCCTAAAAAGTTTAATTTGATAGGATTTCCATGCCACCTTTTATCATCAAACACGATCTCGATACCAAGAGAATTTAGCAAATCCATAGCTTCATCTAAGCATCCTCGAGGTAAAGCAATATATTCCAGAAAATCTTCAGCACATGCTATTATCCTAGGCTTTCCAAATGTAGATAAACGCATTGACTGAGCTATATAAAACTCTGGATTTTGAAAGGCAGCAAGGCAGATTAATTTATTTATAAGTATAGGAGGAAGGTTTTTTTTGCCGATAAATATTTGATTGCTTAAAACTATATTGACTGATTTTGGAAGTACCTGGTTAGTAGGCATCTCAGATGTTTTACGAGATGGTTTCATTTCCCATGGTTTTTCTTCATCTTCTTCAAATATTGGCATACGAACACCAACAATTTTTCCTTTGTAAGCAGCATCTTCAACAAGTTTATTTATAACTTCTTCTGAGACCCTTGAAACAGAGGACAAAAAATCCCACTGATCGGGGTAAGGATTAAATTTTTCATCTAGAAAAACACTATTACCTTGCTCTCTTGGAAAACGTTGTAAGGGTAATGCAATGAGATTACCAAAACCACCAGACGGCAGAGTATCTTGATTGGGAAAAAATCGATCATAAGATTCAAAACCAATTTCCGGACAATTATCCATTGTTTCAGTTAGAAGTGCTGCCCCCATTTTTCTTGCATGTGATGCTAAAATTGGCTTATCGAAAAAAATCCAAATATGTGTACCATTGCCGGATCTTGATTTCTCAAGGGCAAAAGGTATAGCTTTTTGTTGGCAAGTTCTTATGAATGCTGCAGCATCATGTTGCCACTTAGCTTTATCCAAATCAACCGCCAGAAACCAGCATGTATCGTCTAAAAGCATTGGATATACTCCAACAGTATAATCTCTCTTACTACCAATAAAATCTTCTCCACCTAAGTGCTTGCACAGAATTTCTTCAGTTAAAGGAATAAAGGCTTGGTTAGGACATGCAGAACATTTTATACGAGGTTTATTACACTTGCCCTTAATCCATTCATTGAAGCAAGCAGGAGAATAGCCAGATTTCCCAGTTTTAGCATTGTACCATCTTTTTGGAAATACATCTTCTCTACCACGGAAAAGATTCATGAAAATTTTGATTTTTTCTTCTGGTGAAAATAGTTTATGGACTTCTGGTATAGCGGAAGATGTTGATTTCTTCAACTCAGCATATGCATTTTTTAATTCTTCTTGTAAAACAGCTTTTTTATCATTCAACTCCTGCAGTTGGATTTCTAATTCTCTAACTTTTTCATGTATAATATGGGTCATTAAAGGTAATCTTCGTAAGCCTGATTCAGCATGTTGGAAATTGCATCGTAATAACCCCATCCCATATGATCTGCCTTTTCTACGACCGTACACAATCGTTCAATAAAATATTGCATTTCTTGTGTCTCGAATTGCTTCATCATTTTTAGCGTACTATCAAAGACAGACTCTAAACTAATATAATATTGTTCATACATATCACCAAATTCGCATAAAAAATCTGTGCCACACTCAACATAGTAAACCATTAAATCAATTAGCCCAATTTTATTACTTGTCGCTTTCTTGTAGTCACTCAGTACTTTTTTGGCGTTCTTTATACTGATTTGTTGACTATCTTTCCAAGGTTCATTTGGTGCTAAATATTTTTTGATCTGAGCCTTATAACGTTCTAGTGCTTGGTTGTCTTGTAAAAATCTGGCTTCTAAAAAATCCTTGTTAGACTTCGATAAGGAATATAACTCTGCAATCAATCCAAGAAGGTCGCTTTCAGAGTAGTTGTTGAGAGTTTTTCTGATTTCTAGCCAATTGCTGCTTTTTGATTTTAATTTATTTCCTATATTCATAAATAGTAATCTTATCATTATCTGATAGTCAAAAATTACCCAATAATTAGGTTAAGTAATTTTCAGTTTATTAGATTAAACCTTTGAAGCGACGAGTAAGACAAGTACACCTTAAGAGATATTATCAATTTGGTATTCTAGTGCCACTTCCTTGCCACAAAAAGCCATAGCAATTTTGATGATTTTCTGAACATGTGAGTGTTCTTTTATTTTAGCCTCGTATTTTTTTCTCAGTATTTGATCTAGCCCTTCTTTTGCAACAGATACTAAAATATCAGAAGATTTGCATATTTTATATTCAATGATAATAGCATTGTTCTGATTCCCAGTTTTAGGTAGTAACATAATATCAGCTCTACCATTACCTGTTTCTCGCTCACTATCTATTATATAGCCAGGAGATAAGGTGTTAATTAAACCTAGCATAAAGCCGCTATAAAATAGTTCGGCTTTTTTCTCGCCAGTTTGATGAAAACTAGTGGCATTTAGTAGCAACTCTTGTAATTTCTCTTTAAATTCTTCTATTTTACCTGCAGGTAACAAACTAGCAAACGAGTAATATAAAGAACTATCCATCTGTAATTTGCTACTCACCCATTGTAATAGCCTGGTTTCATATATATATTCTACTTCCTTATTAGGCACTGATAATTCGTAGATATCTTTTGCAGGTTCGATAGCTGCTGGATTTAAATAACCACTAAATAATAACAAACTAAATAACCCACTTCGCGTATTAATATCGCTGAAACTGATTTGTTTAACAATCGGTGAAATGATGCTTTTGCCAGCAACTAAATTTTGTAAATCTCCTTGCATCTCATCTGATAACAATGTTTTATCAATAAGACCCGTTCCTCCACTATCTAGCCAATAATGATCAAGTTTCCCTTTATGAGCCAGACATTGC
>CAJYCY020000152.1:0-10980 GCA_913698135.1 Labidopullus appendiculatus
CACCTGATTGTCGCATTTGACTGCCATGATATTTTTTGGCGTAATATATACCTTTTCTAATCTCATAAATATTGACTGGTATAGTTACTTGTTGGTTCAGCTCGGATAATTTATTGACTAACCTCTCAGAATATTTACAACTTACATACTTTGCTTCCCAATTATTAATATCTTCCATATAACTCCTATTACATTATTTTAATTATAAAGTATACTAAACTAAAAATTAAAATACTAGCAAATAATTTATTATATGCTTCTTAAAATAATAAGTATTTTGTTATATTTAAGTTACATCCTCTATTTTTGTCTTCTCAAGTTGCGGGGAACTCTCATGGTTATATTAAGATTGTGATATTGTTACAACCCAAAATTTATTATTTCAACTTTTCTATATTATTTTTCCTTGCTATCATTAGTCAAATCATCAACTATTATATAATAAGTATATTAAACAGCAAATAAAAGTAACATGGGGAAATATGAACTATACGAAGTCAACAATAACATTGAGTCAACTATGAGTGAAATTGTTCAAGAAAACACCAGAATTATCCCTAATCGCCAAACTAGCCTTACAAAAGAACAAAAGTCTGCTATCGGGTTACTGTCAGTAGGAACATTCATGGAGTATTTTGATCTGATGTTATATGTCCATATGGCGGCGTTGTTGAATGAACTGTTTTTTGAACCAACTAGTCCGCTTACCGCTTCTTTGTTTGCTGCGTTTGCTTTTTGTTCTACTTATGTTTTTAGACCATTTGGAGCCTTGTTATTTGGCTGGATAGGTGATAATATAGGTCGTAGAGAAACAGTGATTATTACAACGTTAATGATGGCTTTCTCTTGTTTTATAGTAACTATTCTTCCAACATATGCCCAGATAGGTGTCGCTGCTTCTTGGATTATCACAATGTGTCGTGTGATACAAGGCATGACCTCTATGGGAGAAAGAATAGGGGCGGAGCTTTATTTAACGGAGATAATAAAACCTCCTATACAATACCCAGCTGTAACATCAATTTCGGTTTGCGGTAGCATAGGTACAACATTCACTAGACAGGTTGGTAAATTAGCCTAAAAGTTAGAACCTGATCTCTCATTAATTTCTTTAATACTGTCTTACCATTTTTATCTACACCGTGAATTTGAAAAATTCTTTTTGCAATATCTATACCAATTGTGGTAACTTCCATATGGACCTCCTTATTGTTGTTTAGGATTCATTTCCTATCCTAGAAAATTAGCATTTGCTTCTCATTCTGTATGTAGGGTAGATCCATACCATTATTTCATTATACCATACCTATCTCTTCTTTCAACAGTGCCATAATTGCCAGTAAGTTTGATATCCTTACTATTTTTTACAAGAAATACTTTATATATCAAAATATATTCCTACTATATAAAGTATATAAATTTAGAAATAATAAAATTTTTCTGAATTTATCACTTAAGGTTTGTAAGTCAAAGAAATTTGTTGAGTAAGTTATTAAGAAAGAAGTTTGAATGGAAAAATTTAAATAATACATTTGATGTAGACTCTTCTGCTTTGAAGAATTGGTTTCGTAAAGCTTCAGGGTATTCGCGTGCTTACGTGCTAGCTGTACTCATAGCACGCTCACCTCTTGTTTTACGTTCCAATTTCTCTTTAGCTTAAGTTCATATATCAACAACAACACCTAAAAGAACTTAATATTGAATATATAACCATTGGATACAGAATAAACATATAATTGACTAGTGGTATGATAACAGATGCAAATCAGGGAGTGTTGGGATTAGATAACCAAGAAGCACAACATGTATCTGAATTCAACATTGATATTTTGATTCAAGATTGTATTAATATAGGGTTGGATCAATTTTTAGGTTCTGCTAATGGTGAGAAGATCGTCACAAAATTAATTGGTATAATAAATCAAGAACATAAAATATTAGCTGATAACCTCCGTAATATTATTCAGAATAAAGTATCGCAAGAAGAAGCTCCATATATCAATCAACATGATAACCAAGTTGCACAAAAATTGACGGAGCTTAATGCCCAATTAGCTCAGGAGGTACAAAACAAAAAACAGGCTATTGAGCAAAGTTTGAGGTCTATGACCTTTTATGACCAAGCAAGTGCAGATAGCACTGTTGCCTTAAAACAAGCCGAGTTTGAAGCTTTTCAAAAATCACGTTCAGAGCAAATACAAAATACTTTCAGTAGCTACAAAACTTCTGTTGGTCAAAATTATCAGAATATAATAAATGCATTGACGAATACTGCACAACAAGCTTGTAATCAAAAGAGTGAAGAGTTACTTTCACTGCTTCGCTCAAAGCGTAGTGTTTTAATAGACGAACTGTCAAAATTACAAGAGGAAGGCAATAATATCGAAGTCAATGCAATAGAAAGCTATAATAGAATGTGGTTAAATTCACTACATAGCAGTATTAATACCCTTGCATGGAATACAATTGATCAGATAGCTCACAACACTATTAGCTGTGATGTAAGAACTTTCCAGCAATTTATAGAAGCATCTGGCAGAAAGGAAGCAATCTTACACAAAAGTCAGATTAAAGAATTAGATAATGAATTTGAGATTCATCATTATGCACTACCCACAGATTCTTTAGAAAAATTATTTAATATAATAGACGATCCACGCTGTATCCATGCACATGAGAATATACTGAAGTTAATTTTCAAAAGTGCAGTTAATGGGACTAAATTATCTTTAACAATTTTTAAAAAATTAGAAAATTTATTAGATCATAAAGAGCATAGTCAATTAGCAGTTATAACATTACTAAAAAGCGTGGAAAACAAACAGCCATTACCAGATACTACATTAAATAAACTATCTGATATAGCTGGGAATAAAAATTATTCTGCTTCTATATGGAATACAGTTAACCTAACTATTGCTAATAGTTTAGCTTACAGTATTGAACTATCAGACAATATAATTACTAGTCTCATCCATAATAATTTTGTTCTAAAAATATACCCTAATGATTTAATGTTTAATGTATCTACTAACCTTGCTACCTATTTCTATAAGCACCCTGAGACTTTGATTAAGTATAGTGATACAATAACCAATATAATAACTGATAATACACTTAATTGTGATGTACGTCGTCAATTATGTTTGCTTATAAAGTGTGGTATAGAAAATGGTTATAAATTATCTCTAGATAACCTTACTAAGTTAGAAGCTGCCTTTGAAACCTTCCCTGTAAATAAAGTTTTAGAAATATCAAAGACTTTAGAAAGGGTTGTAATGCTACAGAATGCTATCTTAAATTATACCACTTTAGAAAGATTTGTCAATATCATTAAAAACCAAGAAATAGATTCTTCTATCAGGGTACAATGTGCAGAAGGGTTATTATCTATTATCGAGCATGGGCAAGATATTACTGTTCCTTTAGTAAAAGTGTTAATCGAAACTTTGGTAGACTCAGATCATATAATTAAAAAGAAAGTTACTGACATAATTAAATGTTTATTTAAAAGCGGTAAAAATAATGATTATAATTTATCTACTAAAGAAATTGATCTACTTACTAAAATTCTTAGCAGCACAACTATATCAGAAACTAGAGATATTCTCGCATATATTATAGGACATTATGCAGGTAAGAACATAACTACTAAAAGTGCCGTTGATACTATTTATGAGCTTATCAATTCAGAGCATTTCACTAATAAAATAGTTTTTGCTCTGAAAAATATATCCAAAAATTATAAATGTGAACTTCCAATCTATATTTTACAGAAGTTAATCGATATAGGTTTAAACGATACTAATACTAACCTAAGGCTTTTTGCATTAGAATCTTTTGTCAACCTTTCTGAACATTCTAGGTGACTATATAGCAAGATTTGAACTCATTCTTGATAAAATCGACAACTTATCATTTCAACAAGAAGCTTTAAATACTATTGATTTTCTAGCACAGCAGAAAGTTAGTTTGTCACCAAAAATAATTTATTATGTTGAACAATGTTTAGATAACACAGCTTTACAAATTACAGCGTTTAAAGTGCTTAAAAATCAAGCTGATCAAGGAGTATATCGGTTATCTACTAAATGCTTGGATATTTTAGATAAATTGGCTGAAAGGGTAGGGTTTAAACATTTAGAATTCTTAAAAGATACCCAAGATGTTGCGACTAATCATGAATACTTAAGTATATTTACTGCCCTATTAGATATTAAATATATTAATAATGAGGTTCTAAGTAAGTTGCCTTCCTATAACTATTGGGTAAGGGAGTTATTGTCATATGATTTAGTAATGAGAACTGGGGCAACAGATTCTTATGATTTAGAAACTTTTGATGTAAATTTAATCGAGTTAGAAAAAAAACATAACTATGATTTAACCTCCAAAGATAGAGATAAACTGTTATTATCTCTAATTAATTTGCAACAAGAGAATAACTACAATCTTAAACAAATAAACCAAATATTGGAGTTATTAATTGATTTACCAACAGATATTTTAAGCAAATTAGACAAAACCAAAGATAGTATTAGAGGGAAAATCAACAATGTCATTAACAACTCATCAACGGCAAATGTTATTGATCGGTCGGTATTAATAGATACTATGCTTGGTACTAACAAGTTTACCGCTAATATAATGAAGGAGATGAGTCTAATACTACGTCCAGAAGAAAGTGCTTTTATAAACGCTGCAAGTGCTATTATTAAGGCAATTGCTGACCAATATAATTCAGGTATTACAACATGTATTTCTCTGGTAGAAAAAGCAGCAACCGTTACTAAGATATTAAATGTAACCGACAGATTCTGCCATAAGCTAATCAGCAAATTATCCGAGATTTCTAACGAATTACCAAGTAATCAGGAACTATTTAATATTTATATGCAGTATTACCTATCTTCTGATGATAGCATAGCAATTTACAATACTCTAATTAATGAAAAAATACTGAGCAATGAAGGTAAAGTAATAGGTGAAGATTTATCTAAAATCAATGATCTAAATTTTGGTCAAAATAATAAATTAAAATCAATAATTTTAAGTTTTTGTGTCAAATTAAAGGATTTACAGGCAGCAGATAACAAAGAAGTACGAGAAAAAGTTGCTTCTAATGTCGAAAATATGATTACTAACAGAATTATGCATTTAATAAAAGCCGAGATACTAAGCCCAGCAATTAATTCAGGGATCAGTGAATTATCAAATGCCATGACCAATAAGTTACGTCAAGCTTCTCAAGCTGCTAAGGCTGGAGTCAAGCATGAAATGAGTAAGCACTATAATAGGGTAGTACTGACCACAGATGGCACATACAAAGAAAATCAATTACCTAAAACTCATTTTTCCCAATCTTCTTCACAGGAATCATTTGATCGAACCAAAAAGACCGATTTAGCAGCAAGTAAATCAACACCATTACCTTTTGTGAAGCAAGGGGGGCATAATCATTCAGTTTTATTCCCTCATACTGAAGGCTCCTCATATCTTGACTCTTTATCTAATCAGATGTCTAGACCGAATAATTGGTTCTCAATATAAAGGAGCGGAAGGATTTAGTTTAGATTATGTCATGGGGCAAGGGTGGAAAAAACATGATACACTTAATAGCAATCAGCCACCTCAATCATTATATGATCTAATTTATGATGAAGCTGGTTCAACTAATGCTTCAATATTACTGAAAAAACCAGAAGATCCAAGAGTAAAATTTCACACACCATATAATCAGTATATTAACAATAAAAAAACTGTTAATAATACTAAGTTAGGGGATAAACCACCTACACAACCGAAGAATCCACCAGCCGCTCCTAATATACCACAAGGTAGTTGGGATTATACTTTAGCTATGCTTGGCATCTCTCCTACAGGTGATGCATCAGTCACTCCTAAAACTCTGCCATCTGGTGGTGATATACCAAAGAGTGTAGTGTTTAAATCTAGCAACAAGCCAACTGCTGAATTAACTGAGTTTAAATGGACTGAAGAGGGGATAACAAAGTTGCTTGCCGCTAATCCTGCAAACAAGATAACCCCACCAATACCACCACTAGACATAATGGTTAGAGATCAATCACTACCAACTACTTCTAACATATCGGTAGAGGAAAGTAATAGAGAACTAGACCCTATTAAAAACTTAAGCGATGATGAGCTAAGAACCGCATTTGGGTCAGTAACAAGTGGTATAAAATATATTCTATCTGGACCAGATGAACATGGTGCAAGAATAATAGAAGAACATAGAAAACGATTCCCTGAGGCAGAAGGACAAAAAAATATAGAAGCATTAGGACTAAGATTATCTTCTGATCCAGTATCAGCAATAATTAAGGTAGGAGTGGAAAAAGTTACTGGTACTAAATTACCAGGTGAGATTGACCCTACAGATTTTATACCGAAAAGAGTTGGCTTACCTACTGTTAGTGGTGGTAACAAGGTAGAAAAAGACACAGCACCAAAACCTAAAATTATAGAAGGAAAAGCAATTGATATTAATAATCCAGAAGTACCAGGAACATCTGGACTATCAAAAGAACCACACCTTCCAACCCATACTAGTGATATTACTGCTAAAGCCAAAACTGTAGAAAAAACTTCAATGCTTGCTAATAAAGTTGAGCAAAAATTACCAACTTCTGAAGTTGGAGAAGTGAAATTAGGGACATCAAATGTAGCTGGTGATCTATCATTGAAAAAACAGATTGAGAATGTTACCGGCATTACAAAACCTGTAGACCCTAAACTAGAACAATATACAAAGTCTCTTAAACAATATGAAAATTGGCCTCAACTATCAAAACTTGTTGAGAAAGTGCCAGGAGAGTTTGGTGTAACAAATTATAATAAGAAGATGGATGGATTAAGATGGAAAAAAGGTGGGGATAGTATTAGAATAGATCGTGGGGATCCGTCTGCTAAGTACGTAACTCAACAAGTTGACCATGTGGCAATAAGTTATAATGGTAAAGTTGTTGATAATACTGGTAAGAACTATATCTTTAAGGATAAAATAACTGGTGGCGTGTATAAGATGGATCGGACTGCGTTTGATGCTGGGAAAAGAAATGCAGAACACGGTTTTGATTTAAATATGCAAATAAAAGAGCCCGCAAAACACCCAGATGCCCATATTCCAGCAGATCAATGGGCTAAATGGAAAAGTTTTCATAAACCAGATTAAGAGGTAATATTAATGACAACAAAATTTCTATTATATCCTCAACTTCGCATGGAAGTTAAAGGTTCATTTGAAGATTTAGCCGATTATGATAGGCAAATGAAAGAATGGGTGGACGAGCAATATCCTCATCCTTATAGTGATAGTTTGACATATTATGTAATAAACACATTATACGATAGTTGTGATTTGGATAAATATAAAGAAAGCAACATTGGTGAAATATTATATGACGAGGATGAAGCACAGCAAATCTATAAATTTTGTAAATGGTTTGGAGACTTAATAGATTCAATATCACTACATACTGATGAAACAAACTCAGATTATTTAAATCATCCAGAATGGTCTAAAGTATATATTGGTGCTAAAGAAATGTATGAATTGATGGATAGAAATGATAAAAAATATCATTTTTCCGAAATAGCAAATAGTTAAAGTGTTTTATACTTAATGTGGAAGATCAGCTTCTCGATGATTAATAATAATTTCTTCTAAATTATTATATTTTTTTTCATTCTGCTACTTAGTGCTAGTGATTTTATGGTGTATATTAATTACTAGCCTTGAAGGAAGTGACGCCAACAGCAATTACTCAGCAATCAGATAGGGTTAGTAAGAGTTTGATGGGTCATTACCAACATCAGCTAGCAAATCCGATAATCCAGGAAGGAATGCAACAAATATCTTTATCTGAAAAAATTACTGATACACTGCTTGGCGATTCTTATCGTTTGAATGACGCTATAAGAGACATACAAAGTCGAAATGGTCATAAAGTGGTAAATCTGGCTGGTTCAAAAATAATAGCAGTAGCGGCTGGTGATGATGATGGCACTATAACGGTGCGGAGTTGAAGTAGTTGAGATTTAATATGACAATCTCGGTGATCTTTCCAATTACCGATAAGAGGATGGTAACGCATGCATTTAGGTAATTGTGCATCAATGACTAACAATTTAATCGCTTTCAATAAATCATTATCCAAAGTTACGCCATGCTGTCTACGTTTTTCTCTTTTATAATCACGTTTAAATTGTGCAGTACGCTTAATCGTTCGCATTTAAATCAGTTAATAAATTATCTATGCTACCAATAGTTATTAGTTTGCCACGTCGTGCGGCTTTCATAGCCTCAATTGTTTTAGCATTTGGTACAAGTGGATCAAAAGGCAAGGCTTTTTCGCGTGCAATACGAGTTAGAAGCATACGGAAAGCATCTGATACAGTAAGCCCCATAGTTGACAGTACAATAGAAGCTTCCTCTTTTATATTCTCATCAATGCGAGCACGAACAGTAGTATTAACAGCCATGATAATTCTCATTTTTATAGTTCCTAAGCTACATTGTAGCTCAAGAACTATAAAGAGTCAATTCATATAAAAGAAATATACCAAACTTGATTTTACAGAAACAGAACAGATAAAACTTTATCAAAAATGTAAAGAGTTACACGATAAGGGGGTGTATTTCATGATTTCAAATTCTAATATAGTCAATTGATGAGAATTTGGTGACGTCGTCTCTCGCCTATTACTTATAGGCATCGCTCCATCGTTCCTGCTACCCAATTCCCCTGAATTAACTATAAAATACAAGGTGAATCAAATCAACTGCAAATAAAACTGAATCTACAACTTGTTTTAGTTGTTAATTGGCGTTTATGCACCATAACAATCTGAAGAAGTGTCTTCCGTATGACCAACTAATAGTAGTTCTGTCAGTTTTAGATCATTTTGCAGCTCATTATTTGATAGTTGCTCAGAGTTATCTTTTGACATTTGTTGATTAACTGACAAATCGTTAATTTCTTCTGCATTATCTAAAGCTAAATTTTTATCTTTACTATGCATAGACTTTTCTGCTTCAGTTAGTAAAGCTATTGCTTCTTTATTATCTTCTGCAATAAGCTCTAAAGATATTTCCCCTTTGTTATTTTTCATAGTTAATGAATCAACTATTATAGGAATTTTTAATAATTCTTTTATTACCTCAATATGCCCTTTCAGACAAGCCAAATGCAGAGGAGTGGAACCATCATTACTCTTAGCATTTATCTCTGCTTTATTTTTTAAGAGAATCCCCACAGCATCAGAATCCCCTTTATAACAAGCAAAATGTAAAGGAGTGTGACCATTTTTATTCTGAACTTTTGTTTCTGCACCCTTAGCCAGGAGCATTGCTATAACACCAGTATGATCTTGTGTACAAGCAAAATGTAAAGGAGTGTAGCCATATTTATCCGGAGCTTTTATATCTGCACCATTATTCAATAGCATTTCTATCATATTAATTTTTCCTTGAACACAAGCAATATACAAAAAAGTCATATCATAGATATGATCATTTATATTAATCCCCTTTTGTAATAATTTTTCTAGTAATTCCTTGAAAGAGTCCAGCTCATCATCTGCTGTGATAGCACATAAATGCATTAAAACGCCAGTTGCAAAGGTTTTGGCAGTTTGCTCGTTTAGTTCACTTACAGAGGTAATTGCATTTGCAGCATCTGCATCTTGAAATTCAGCTTTAAATTTCTCTTTAAACCTTTCTGCTTCTTTTGCAAAGAAACCATTAAAATGATCTGTTAAATTATTTTCTGAAGAAATATTTTTAAGTATATCTGCCATTTCTTTTTCTTTAGACGTATGCATACGGGTAAACTTAAATTTTTCTATTTTATCATCCATCCCTACCTTATTGAAAGTAGCTGTTTCAAAATTCTCTGGGAAGTCTAAGATGAATTGTTGAGATGGTGTTAACCCCTTCTCTAGGTAACGTTGCAATGAAAACGTTCTTGAGTAAGAGCTTAATTCTCTGTTTGTAAGTAATTTACCCTCTATATGAGTAACTAAAATAGAATCATTACCGAGACTGCTTGCCGCCTTATTAGCAGAACCACCATAGCATGACCATAAATGTACATATAAAGGACACCCTGCCATTTCTCTAAGCTCTTGGAATAATTGCTCGGTTAACGACACACCTTTTGGGTCTGTACTATTAATCTGCATCTCATGCTTGTTATCCTTTCTGCGGTTACCATGAGTCTCAATATCAATACGAGTATTTTCGGTTATTTTAAGATTCTTCTGTGCTAATATGGATCTAATATATTCTACTGTTACTGGAAATGAATCATCACCTACATCGCCTATTATTAGACAATCATCTCTTCCATTAAACATATCCTTAATATCATCAGATATAGATGTATTAGCTCCTACAATAGATAGTGCTTTTAATGGCTTTGGTTCTTCTTGGTTTGTCATATAATTCCTTTATATTTAACTAACAACCGTAATAAACGGATTTATTAAATCCTCCGTCATTATATGGAATATTTATAAGATAGCAACCATTATTTTTATAAAAAAATAATTTCATAAAAACACGATGTAAAAATATCACGAAATATGATGCAAATTGTGATTTTTTATGGTATAATAATTCCCTTGGAACACAGATACTACAGGGGATTTATATGAGAAAAATTACTGTCAAATTTAACAAATTAAAAGAGATCGAAAATATTAAAAAAATCATGAGAAATGTTTACGCGAGTAGTAGCGATCATTTGCCAGATATTGCTATAGTCAATCGATGAGAAGTTGGGGACGTTGTCACTCGTCGCTCGCCTATTACTTATAGGCGTCGCTCCATCGCTCCTAGCCCCAAATTCGCCTGAATTAATGGTATGGACCTACCCTATATACAGAATGAGAAGCAAATGCTAATCTTCTAGGATAGGAAATGAATCCTAAACAACAATAAGGAGGTCCATATGG